>JAPYZJ010001780.1:0-24974 GCA_030522765.1 Ophioninae sp. B BG-2022a
GTAACTCGAAGCGGAACAATCCTAATTTTTCATTTCATGGTTTTCCATAACAGGATGACATGAAATAATGAAACACTGTATGATGTACGGTGAATTCTCTCTCTGTTATCGTATTATTTAATCAAAATATTTACGTGAATAATTATTAATTCCGCGAATGTTGGTTATCGCAGGAGAAACCAATAATCCACGATAACCGCAAATGCGAACGGCTCCACTTATATTTCGTAGCCAATATTTTTTTGCAAAATTATATAGTGCCGTGTGTTAAAAAATTATTCATTAATTGAAAACATTCTTAAATAGTAAGCGCTAAATAGAAGTCCCACCCTGCTCATATCCCTCGTGCTACAGAAAAAAGTGAACTTTACTTGCGAAATTTGTTTCTTTAAATAAGTGTATTCATAAACTTCACGTTACACCTTTACGTTTTAAGCTACTGAAAAAAATTAATTAAAAAAAAAAAGGAATCAAGCGCGTTAATTTCGATCCCAGGCTGTTAGCTCTAGCGTGTTTTCGCTCTTCAATGGGTAAGAGAGAGATAAGTGTCTCGTTCCGTCCCTTCGCCGACGCTATCTCAGACAGCTGTTCGCTCGTCACGCCGCCACGCGGCAGTTCGGGTCGCAGAATACTTGTCTTCAGGCCTTCCATAAGAACTGTTCTTCTATGTACGTCTGAATTCGTTGCTTCAGGCCTCTCATAAGAACTGTTCTTCTATGTACGTCTGAATTCGTTGCTACAGTGCAAATTTTTGAACGGAACGAGATAGAAGTTCTCAAATTACAGGGGCACTTTGACAACTTACTAGCAATAGTTTAGTAACTTGTAATGCTATTGGCCTCCTACTACCCGTATCTAGTAAATTACTATCCCTTGTTGGGAAACCTAAGATTCTCTATCGGGTCATATAACCAGGAAGTAATGATTACAGTGTCAAATTAATTTTGACACTTTGGCGAAAGAGACTTGGGGAGGCAGAACTGATAGGCGTAATTGCAGTCATGTGGATCAGGCACAATCTCAATTGGTGCGATTAAAGGGACACGAGACTGCAAGTGATTTTTAGTCGGACAGTTATTAATAGTAGGGGATTTTGATCGACGCGGTTCGGAGGAAGTTCAAGCACGGAAAAGACGTTGAAAGATATCGAATATCTTGAGAAAATCTGTTTACACAAACCTGCGGCGATTATTCATGTTATTGCGAACTGAAACTTCAAGCTCGGAGAGCTGCTGGCAACATTGGCAATCGTTATGGTGACTTTCTTAATAATTGGTCCAATAATCGAGTCAAACGAAAATCGTAGAAACGGTTGACTAACAGATTAATGTTCGTTTTACAGGACCTGCCAGAGAACTCCAATCCAACGGATAAGCCCTGGGACCATCCATGGTCCACGGATGAAATAAGGCAGCATCGTGATGATTGGAGTCTTGCCGCTGATGCCGGGCTGCTCAAACACCTTCAACAGTTTGCAGATGTAAGTGAAAATATTAGAGCGCTTGTCATGCATTGATGTTCATCACAGTGTCTTGATGCCGAGTATTAATTTTTTGAGTATTCCGGCTCAAAGAACATTGCTGTATCTTTTAATGAGCAGGATTTGTACATTGGTGATATTTTCCTTTGAATGCAAGGGCAGGGTTGCACTATCGCGTCTATTCCAATTTTACTAAACACTCTTTATTCCTAAGGTAGAATAAAATGGAAGCCATAATTTTGATGACCTTGTTGAAATTAAATATTTTATTTTCATGCCAGAACTTGACAGAGCGATTCAAAAAAACTGAAGAGCAATTGAAGTCTTTGAATGGTGACCTGGAAGAGGCCTCGGTCATAATAGATAACGTGACAAATGCATCATTGGCCCTTGCCAATACACAATTCATCGAGAGTAGGGTTCACGAGGATGATGTCGAGATGGAACAACCTCGAGATGTCAGGGATGCAGAATTGCGAAAGGAAGACTCTTATCCGGAGGACTTGATAGCCTATGTCGGCGAGAGTATCAAGCAGGGCTTAAACGTAATGGATGAGAAATTTCAACGTGTGGAAGTGGTACCCAGTGACAGCGAGGATGAGGGTGAAATTCCGATACCAAGGTCTGTCTTTTATGGCTTTCTAAAAAATAAAGCAAACTTCAAATAGAAAATCACCAGTTCGAAACACACGCTGCGTTTGCTCAGATCCTTTCAGCATTCTTCGTTGAGGCGCTGAGATCGCTAACCGACGTATACTCGTTTGCAGTGTCGTGCTGAAACCCAACGATCCGTATCAAAACCGGCCACTGCCATACGTGATTGGCACGCCGGAATGGAAAGCATCAAGCAAAGTCGGACTGGACTTGAGTAGTAGTGACTCCGAGGCGCCAGACGTCGACGAAGACTCGTTGGGCGAAGGAAAGCACGAAATCCGTCAGAATGCAACAATCGCCAACAACCGACGTGAATCAATGCTGCGAGCATCGTTGTCATCGTCGTCGAGCGAGTTGAGCGCTCGAAACGAGAGACCGAACGCCACCAAGGACTATAGTAGCGTCAGCCAGACTACCGACAAATTCCAGGCCCGTAGCCAAGATACACTCAACTCAGGCTCGGAAATCGCCACCCCCAGTGTCCTCGAGTCGCGAACGGAAAACTCGAGTAGAGGAGTACCCAGTTTCGCTGAGGAGTTGGCTAAACGATTGGGAAACGTTTTGCCGGGCGATAGATCCAGTCGCGAGAGTCACGAGGCCGATCAGTCGTCGATCAATCGATTCAAAGGTACGTAGAGGGTAAAGTCGCGTTAATGTTATGCATTGGTGTTTCTTGCTTTCCAAGAAAACGATTTCAGCAATGTAAAAACTTTCTCTTAAGTTATCGGAGTCCAGGACGCTGATAATGAAACTTCAACTCCAACAATTTATTATTTCATCGATATCACCATAACTTTAAAATTCAAGACAAAGTGCAGCAATCAATGACAAAGTGTCGAGCTAAAATTCTTAGATTTAGAAATAAAAATTGGCTTCTCCGTTTTTCGGATTTTTGTTGTAACATCAGAAAAATATTAAAGCAAAACTTTGCGTGTCGACTACTGGCAATCACGTTTTGACCGAATGCAACGCGCGTACCTGACGAGCTCGAATCCCGTGAATGTTTTTTGTGTTCGATATGATTTTCTTTAAAAATCTATATTTCTCCAAATAAGTCGAATTCTTGATGGCATTTTCCAGATGATCTGTTGGCTCCTGACGACAATGACATGTTCGACTCGAAGACGGAAAATTTGTTCTCCGAGAGCAATAATCTGTTCGACGACGATGTATCCAACAGTTTGTGGAAAAATAAACCATACAGGCCACCAATGAGTAATATCATACCGCCTAGTTTCGATGTTCCACCGCCCATGCACACCGAAGGTGAGAGTCGCAATATTTTTATTATGAAACTGGGATACAGTATTTGCAAGATCGAACATTTTTTCCTTATCTATCAAAATATTCTCTATGCAATACTCTGCTTTTAATCGATTGTAACTTCTATATTCAATCGTTTGCAAATGTTCAAACAAAGGATTGAAAAGTACTCATTTGCGGGACTATTTTAATTGGCAGCAACAAAGTCGAAGTCAGCTTTCGACGATCTGTGCGGCGACCCGGAGTCAGACGACTCGGACAACATATTCGCCCCTAAGAGCACGATGAAGAGCGCGGCTTCTAAATCAAGATCGGCGAGCGACGATAACCGGGAAAGCGATTCGAAGGAAAACAAATTTTTGAACGTCGCGCTCGGTGAAAACGCGGCCAACATGGCGACGAGCACACCGGAAATAAACGACAACGGTGGTTTGTTCGGTGATGAGAATGATTACGAGGATGACGACGTTTTGTTCGGAAACTCGGGGAAATCGCGCGGCAGAGCGCCCGAGCGATCGCCCGAACTCTCTCGGACGACTAAAAGACCGGTATGCTCATTTTGATGAACAAAGCTCGTTCTCTAGCAGATGTATCATCACTCTTGTACGATTGATGTATCGTTGGGGAGGAAAAAGTTACGCATGACTTTTTTTTCACCTGACAGACGCTACCAAGGCTATCCATCACGCAAGCGGACATTCTGTCATCGAATCTCGGCAGTCGATTGTTTCAACGCGTGCCACGGCAAGCTTCCACAGATTCATCGGACCTCGAGCCATCTATTTCGAATCCAGACCCTCGCGCTAACGAAAGAATTGCGGTGGAAAGCGATAGCAGTGGCATTTCGATACGTCCCAATAACAGCACCACTGGCAATGTCACCAACAATAGTTTTGGCCTCGGGTAAGTATCTTTTGAACATATTGACCACAATGGTTGATTACTTAGCTCCTAAAATCCTCCAATACTTTTATATACCTGCTTGACGAGGTAAGCACGTTGTCCCAGGATGCGTGAAAATGATAAACGAAAGAATGTGTCGTTTCGACGATCGGTCGAAAACGGGGAGACGAAGCTTTCTAAAAAAGTACTAAACTTTCGGTGAACAACTTCACGGGGGAACTTAAAACATTTCTTTTATTTGCTGCTTTTACTTACTGCAAAAGTACTGCAGAAAGTGATGGCTAAAAGTAAAGAAATCGCTACGTCGATTTTTTGGATGATAGAAGAGAAATACAGGTTGAGGCGGTTATTTTTGAAACACTGAAGATTGAGAATATACCCTATCTCACAACTAGAACGTATATTTTAGATTTTCCATTTTCGGTTAATTTTCCTTCGGATTTTATTTGGTGTACACTCTCACCGTGATTTCTACGCGTAAAAAAAATTGTTTTGTAAAATTCATAAAGCACATTTGCGAATTATATTTCGGAAAACCTTATGTCAGATTTCTAACAAACCACTGACCAAACATTGAAAAATGAGGTTTTACGACGACAGAATAATTTGAGAAATTACCTCTCTATGGAATTGTCATTGAAAATATTACTATTTTTTTATTTCTCGTAGTAAACTATTTCGCGTTATCGTTCCTCCAATATATTGACGCCATAAAAAAGCAATCCTGACAGTATATGAAAGTGGGAGAAAAAAACATTCTTAGCAGAAGAAAAAATCGAAATGTCTAGTTAAAATTGGGAAACGAAGTTATCATGCATATTTCTTACATTAGATTTGTAACGACTTTTTTCTTCTTATCAAAATGATCGAAGAAAATAATAATAAAACGCTGAAAAGCTAACACGAGATTTAGCGGAAGTGTCAAGTACGCGAAAACTCTAAGCCGACACGATACTGATAATCGAGAGGGGAACATGCGACGATGAGGGTAACTGCAGCCATCCAAACGTTGTGACTTGATTATGAAATCGGTTACGAACGGGATACCGTTCGTGTGCGTTTATCGTCGTAGCCAGCATTGAAAGAGATACACTCGTGGCCATGGCACGTGTTTGTCGTGCGTTAGGTTTGCGACTCGCAGCGAGCGAAGACTCTCAGAGATTACTCATACGAGCTTGGAGAAAGATTGCATCTATTCGCTTCTGACGCAGTGATTCGATTGCGGTCATCAGTGAAGCGTGGACTCTCGCAACGAAAAAGAGAACGCGCATAGTCGCGAGTGCATAAAATACAGCGTCGCAAATTGACCGTAAGACTTTCCAATTTTCTTCACGTACTTCACTATCAAATTACATAATTGAAATGTTTCGTCTGGGAAAGTCTTACTGAAAATTTTGAAATGATTTCTTCCTGTTATTACTTGGAGGATCCTTCCGTTCCAAGAGGAGGAAATCGAATAGAAGAAAAACAGAAGAAAATAAACGGTTGATCTCGTACAGGAAAAGTTTCGAATTGCCGAATGATTTGAAGGTATTCTTCACCCTCGTGTCAAATTTGGAAAGTTTGAGTTTTCAGAAACGATCAAAACACGATTAGTAAATTGTTGTTAATTAACAAACATTCGACGCTGTATCAGCAGGGAATAATGCCGGTTCGGACCCGCATAATTGTGATCCATCAAAGCTTCACCAATGTCGAGCGTACATGAAAGTCACTCAAGTAACAATCCAAATGCACGTTTTTTTCCGAGAAGATTGACACTTCGAGAAAAAAAAGAGCAGGAGTTTCACTTTTCTCTCTATTCGATAGAGCGTCGAACGAGACTTGTCTTTTTCCCAGAAATGTCACTTGTCTCGAAGAAAAGCGAAAAGCAGATTTTCACTTATCTCGCTTGTACGAGATTTGTGTTAAAATCCTTCGCTTCGCCTTAACGGCAGGGATGTTGATCTCGACTCGATCGATTTGATCAAACCGTTGCAATATTTTTAACGGTGACGGCTCAACTTTGCGTGAACTTTCGAAAATCTTGAAAATGCTAATGAATCTCCAGAGTAGAACCTATCAATGACGCATGCGATTCCCGAGACGCGTTGTTGCCGCGCGAATTCTTAGGTGACGTGATATTGCGTGAGGACAAAACAGAGAATAATAATAAATTAAAAAAATACGCATCGACGCAACACAAGCGGGATTTCCGAGACGTAAATTGTTCATTTGATAGCGCTGGTATTTGATTTCGGTCCGGCTGTAGTGAGCGTTTGTAGATTCGGGTCAATATCTCTCCGTTTGGGGACATTCATGGTCAGGTGAGCACGACTTGTTTCCTTCCAGTCGAGACTTACATACCCGATACCAACCAATTAGAAATACTACGAGCCTTTCACTTGGCTCGCATTTAATGTTCCTGCGCTTAGAATCGATATAGGCTCAATCGAGAGGAAAGTATGTCCAGTATAGTTAACGTTATGATCAGTGACCACGATCGCCCTGGTAACAACAAAACGCTCCTGATGTCCGCAGTGAGTTCGATTAATTTTACACCGGCAACGCTAGATTCTCGTTTCGATTAATTATTTAATCATTCTCGCCTTTCATATTTTATTCCTTCTTACTCGAATTTTGAGTAAAAATATATCGAACCAAACAATTCATTGTTATCTAATCTCCAATCATCAGGAAGCCCAACTTTTATGAAATTTAATTTTTTTCTCCAAAAACTCCGCGCAAATATTAATTTCTCGAGTTGCGGAGAATTTTCTAGTTCACTGTTTGACGGGAAGCTGAATTAATCCACGGCCGGAAACCGCATCTTTTTCAAATCCTTCTACGCGACTTTTCTGTGGTCAATTCTGAAAAATTTACATCTACGTGGAGAATAGAAAAACCAGTAAAAAAAAACAATCCTGTTCAGGAGCAGTTAGTGAGTTGAAAACGAGTAAGGAAGTAAAACATCCAAGGCGAGTACGAAATTAATTGATTTAATTGACAGTTGATTAGTTCACAGCAATTTACTATTATATCAATTATATTGATATGTATCATTAACGATTGCGTATTAATTAAATTAATAGTTATCAATATATTAGTTATATTAATATGCTGTGAAACTGTAAAACTCGGTTTATTTCCACGGTATTATCAAACGCACCTTAACAAACAAAATTAGAAAAGAAATTGATAAATATTAAAATATATAAATTTTCGTACATACGTACTTCGATAATAATTATGACACTCGCATCATATTTTTTACGTCCATACATCGGCAACACTAAAAAAACATTCACCACCCTCTTTGCATCGCATCTTTATAATGTTGAATTTTGCACCGCTGCAAACTACAAAAATCACTGAAAGATTATAACGTCATCTCCTCTTTGCAGAAATCGAATATGGGATTCTATTTGCAACAAAGTTTTCGTATAACGTCAAAAATAAAAGAGTAAAAAATTGCCAAAAAAATCGTTGCATTTCATCATTTGAGACAACCATCTGCAACGGTGCTATAAAAACTAATGAAAATTAAGGAGTCATTTTTCAACGAGTGAATGGAACGATCCAAACTTTAGCATCCTTGCTCGATTCTCGTCTCACATAATCATAATTTCTAGCGCTGTTGATAAACAGTCAACCGACCAGAGACCCACACGTGTCGCTTGAACAACCTTGAATCGCAAAGCTTATCTTCCATCGACGCGACAATATTGCATCGGGGTGTTCCAGAACTTTGTATCACGCTCAATTCAAAAAGTTACCAGCGCTTCCCATAGTTTATTTTGTTTTCGTCGTTGTTATTTCAGAGTGGACTTTCAGCCGCAGTCGGAGTCGACGCGTTTGAAATCGGAGGAAATATATCGCGAGCGATATCCGAGCGACAGTTTGTACGAGGGTAGAACCCGTCAGGAATTGAGCGCGGACAATCCGAGTTTGGGAGTGAACGAGGCACGGGTCGCAACGGGTAGTCTGGACCTCGGAAGGGACGAAGATTTTGACGTTGATGACGTTTTCGGACCACCGCCGTTGCCCAAACACAACGATTCCAAATCCAAGTCGAACGACGATCTATTTTCGAACAGCAGTTCCGAGTCCCGTTCGCACAAGAGCTTCGACCTACTGTCGGTCGCCAGTGAGTCGCAGTACGACGTGAAAATTGCGTCCGAGCGTGGCACCGGTGGTGGTGGTGGTGGTGGTGGAGGATTGTTCGACGAGGACGTCGATATATTCGGCAACTCGGACGTCCCGGAGATCGACATATTCGGTGAGGCTTTCAGATCCGCGCCATCGAATTTCGCGTCTCGCGATACGAGCGAGCGTCCAACCACGAGAGTGCAATCCGACTCAGGTGTCGCCCCGATAATCAACGAGAATCCGAGATCCTCGTTCGTCTCAACCGGGGTTCCGGAATTGCCACCAGTCAAGAGTACACCGAGTATCTTCGACGACAGCGAAGAGGACGACAGCGACGATTTGTTCGGCGAGAATTTTCGCAAGAGCGAACGTCCAGTCGGCAAAGCGATGTTGGATAACGAGAACGATGATATTTTCGCGATTAAACCGAGCGCTAACGCGAGCGTACTCAACGAGACGAAAAAAGATTTGGCGAGTCTGTTGGCGGGCGAGAGCGTTGCCCAGGAGACTACTGCGAATGCGCGAGAAAACGGCGCTTCTGCGCGAAACGACAATGCGCCGAACCGCGAGAAAACTTTGCCAAATTATTCGAGTCCCGGTCTCTTCGATAATCTTGACGAGCGTGACGATGTAGGCTTGTTTTCCTCTGACGTTACTCGGAGCGCCCCAACGAAATTGAAAAAGTCATCCGACGACGATGACGCTTGGGAGGAACCAACGAAAAAGGACAAATCGGAGGACTCGAAAAAGGAGCCCGTCGCTGAAACCCAAGAATTCGAAACTACGGAAACACATTTGACAACGTCGCGTACGGAAACACCGGAAACAACGTTCGGGAAAGATAATACGAGGCCCGTGACGAGTTTACTCGACGATCAGAACTATGACATCTCGAGCACTGACGGCGCAAAAATATCAAAGAGTCGCGATCCGTCGGATTCCAGCGTCGAAAATACAAAGAGAGATCCACCGAGAACACTCAGCATACGTTTGCCAACCTCCGATGATGCAGCTCACGCACCACCTCGTCGCCCCGTCGTCTCCAGCAAGATTAAGAAACTTCAGGGTAAAATGGGCGATCTGAAGATTCTCTCGCCCACCGATACACCACCGATGTGGCGCAAATCCGAGGACAAGACCGATTCCGAAGCTGACAGAACTGAGAGCAGAGACTCCGAGGATGGTGGCATCGTGAGTGTTCCGAGCACACTGTCGCCTACTACGATCAGCAGAAACGAGGATATCGATACGCTCCCGGAAGCAAAGAGGGAACCTGGACCCGGCTCTCCTCTCGAAGATTCTGCCAATTCGGAAAGCGCGGTGAGCTTCGATCTTCCGGCTCAGGTCGAAGTTCTGGCCGTCACAGCGTCGAAGGTAAATTCATGTCCAAAGTATTGTAAACGTTACCTTTGGTTTTACGTCTTTCAAGTTTACATAGCTCGCGAGTTTGCAACAAATCTTGTTTTCTTCTTTTTTTATTATCTTATTGCCGGAATTAGTCAAAGGATGTTTTCTTTCGTATTTTGAGAGTGCGAAATTTGTATAGAACTTACTTTCACCAAAATCAATGATTTTGTTTCTTTACTTTCTCATTTAATTTCCACTCTTTGGAAATTCTGTAATTTCGTTTGGAGATTTAAAAAAAAAATGCAATGAAGCTAGTTAATACATTTTTCAGTTGTGATACATTTTTGACTAAAAACATTCTGGCACGTGTAGTTAGCAGATACGAGGATGTTCAATCGATTTCTAATGTAATAATTATCAACTAATAATACAACAATGGCAGTAGCGCGATAGATGTACGGTTTCGGAAGTAGCACTTTTGTTTTTCGTAAAACTGGAAACAACGAAGTGGCGAATGTAAAGCCTAAGCAATATCGTGCAAAAATCCTCAAGATCTTCAATCCTCAACGCAACTCTGGAATGATCCAAGTCTACAAAGTCAACCTCCTTCAACTGTTCCCAAAATTTCCTCGAAGCAATCTCAGCGAGATAAACAATTCACAATTCCGTCCGATTTTGCAGAGTCGCGCGAGAATCCAGGCGAAGAGAAGACCGCAGAGTAGGCATGCCCGGCAATCGGCGTTGCGAAGAAGCGGCATCGATTTCGACAGGGTGGACAGTGGTTCAACAGAGGCGGTCGATTCGGACCGAAGCGACAGCACGTTCTCTGGTATATCGGACAATGTGCAGCCAACCGTGACCGACACTGGAGAATCCGGTGATTCCTCGAGTCGTCTCGACGGAAGAGAGATCGAGGTTGTCAAGCTATCGAGCGAGAGGATCGTCGAGGCTGGTGGTATTTCGCTCGCCTCGGAGGATCGATCGGAGTTGAGTATGAGCAAGGCAAGTAACTCCTTGAGCTTGAACAAGCACACGCTCCTATCACCCTCGACCGACGAAGAAGACCTGTTCGACGTGCCGCCGGATTTGCCGGAAGATCCACCCAGGGAGGACACTCTGTTCGGCAGGGCGCCGATCCTCTCGCCGATCGATCGGTTGCACGTTTCGAGGAGCAAGGAGATCGAAAAGCTCGCCGAAGATCGGGAAGCACCCTCGAGTGTGGCGAGTGACGGGAAGTCGCACGCGGAAAGTTCGCGGTTGGAGAAGAGTTCGGAAACGACAACGACGGCGAGGAAAGCAACGAAAACTGAGGAAGAACCGACCGATCCTCTGCGCGACAGCAGTCACGATCCCCTTAAGGATCCCAGTCAACTGTTCGCTTTCGTAACGAAAACGCCGTCTCCGGAGAAAGGACAGAACGTGCTCTTCAAGGAAGACGCGAGTTTGTTCACTCAACTGGCGAGAAAGGCTAACGAGGAGGCGCACTTGGCATCGCAAAAGCCCGTCCTCGATCTCTTCGCGGACGACACGGGTGGCGATCTCTTCACCGAGTCGCTGGCAAAGTCCTCCAAAAAGTCCATCAGAGCTGCCAAGAACGATAGTCTCTTCGACGACGTTGACAGCGCCGACGAGGACTTCGCCAGTGATCTCTTCGGCACTCGAGAAAAAACCGGGCGGGACAAAATCGATCGATCGATCACGAGCAGAGACAGCTCCGAAATTATCCACGAGGATCTCTTCGTCGAAGCATCCAACAAAAGGATCTCACCCGAGCCGGATAACCTTTCCGATAATGTACCACCTCCCGGAAGTTCTAAAGTCTCCACTGAGGCGACAAGGATCAGAGACATTTGTGGCGATCAGTCTAGCGGTGAGGAGGATCTCTTCGCGAAGAGCCGGGTCATCGGATCTGGTAAAAACTCTGGTGCTACCGGCTCGCTTTTCTCCAACGCTCCTGACGATGAAGACAACGACGACATATTTGGCACGAGAGCACCTACCAGGAAACCTCGGAAGCCGGAAATTACGGAAAATCGCTCGAGCGTGAAAAAAACCGTTACGAGAGACTTGAAAAAGACTGCGGAGACGATCGTTCAAGATCCCCTCAGTATGCTCCAAGACGATTGATCCTGGAGAGCCCCGATCGTTAAACCAATGAAACCCAAACAAATGCGCACCCAACACGTGCGACCTATACATGAACATATATATTTTTCTATTCACGTTGATTTGCAATACCGTTAAGCGTCGTACGAGCGCTCCCTTTTTTCGCATCCTCGAATTCAATTCTGAGACTTTCCTGTCGAAAACTGGTAATCGCACGAATTTAACAGCGTTAGAAACGCGCGGGAGGCTATTTGCAAAATATTCGACCGAAAATAATCATCATCGTAGAGACTCCTCTTCACGAATAATTTGAAACGCTTATGTATATTTAATTCTTATTTTTCGTCACCCATTCGACGATCTCGAGGCTGAATGGATTATTCCCTTCGAATACACGTGTGACAAAATGTATTCGCGTTAATTAGGGAGTCGTCAGAGAACTCGATAAAATACGAGAATATCAATATTCGGCATTATGCAAATGTGTATCAACCAACATGTGGTGAACTAAAAATTACCAACCTCTTCGAATAATGGTGACGAATGTCCAAAAATACATTAAAAAATACACGTCAACAAAGCTCCAAGCTTTCGGATTCAAGTTTGGGCGACAGCTCTCTCGATCATTTTTTTCATCATGTACACATCGAAATTTGATTGTTGAAATACAACGAGAGTTCATATAGTTTTTCTACCACTTTTATGGTTTTGTTTTTGATGATTTACCGTACGATAATTTCTCAAACGTTTTTTATCCCTATTAGAGATCCTGTGCTTGATCTATAAAAAAGTATGTAGGTTACGATAAAAATAAATATATGAACAAATAATAATAAAAACCTTCGTTGTGCTACATTTATGCCGTCCGCAACGTGTCATTTCCAGACCTGTAACTTTCCGAGCATTTGAATTAGCGTAACTCAACGACTAATCAATATTATCGAATCCATTTAAAAATTTCCGGGCGTTATTTCAAAATTCTTTTTTTATTTGACATCAATATATTTTTACAAGTGACTGCTGTATTTAATTCTGATTGTGGCTGATGATCCATTTTTTGTAATAACTGTAATTTTCACATCCATAACAATATTAGAATTGAAAGAAAAAGCAACGTTTAATGTTGCACGTGCTTGATTAATGTTCGATCGGATTTGATGGTTAACTAGTTGATGAGGTCGCGAAGTGTCAATCATTTTTCTCCCACGATTCCAGCGGAATTGTAGAAGACGAATAAGTTTTGGATAATCCGGCATGTTCTTATTTTATACCCAGTTGTTCGAAGGGATGACACTACATTTTTTTTTGGCATACCCTGAAGCGGATGATCGAAGGTGTGTGGCTAAAAATACATGGTAAACTCATTGTTCCGTTCGAACTTCAAAGCTGTCACAGATATTACCGATTGCGCAATACCGAATAAAATTGCGAAGAAAAACCTCGCTCGACTAATCAACAATGTTGACGCGACGGCGAATTCATTTTTGATGATTTGATTAACACGCCGTCACGATTTGCAATGGAAATAGCATTGGAGTTTGCGCATACGTATGTCACACGCAGTGCCGTAACTAGGGCGGTGCCAGTGGTGCCCAGGTACAGGGCGCAGACCCTGGAGGGGCGCAGATATGACCAGACCGTGAACAGTACCTACTCATTATTTATTGA
This sequence comes from Ophioninae sp. B BG-2022a, assembly GCA_030522765.1. NCBI lineage: Eukaryota > Metazoa > Arthropoda > Insecta > Hymenoptera > Ichneumonidae > Ophioninae sp. B BG-2022a. The sequence continues at coordinate 13,550 of JAPYZJ010001780.1, forward strand.
GTGAAGTGATTATTGATATGATACGACTACACTCATATTATTGATATGGATGTAGTCCCATTTTACAATCAGCAGTATAGGTACACGGCTATATAATATAGGTAGGTATCTATTCTTCTTACAAGTATCTTATCTAAAAGACGATGAGATCGTAAAAAAATACGACCGAAGCGCGGCGGGGAGTTCGGACCGCGGGCGGCGCTCGGGTCGGGTTGGCGGTGCGGCCGCTAGAGATAGGCGTCCACGGGTGTGTGGTGGGAGACGCGCGGGGCAGTGTGACAGTATGAAAATGTAATTAAGGACTTCGCAATGAAAAAAGCGCGTAAAGTAAATCTTTGAGTAAGTTGCCTTGAACCTACTATCTGTACCGGTGAGTATATGTTGTCATTTGTGTATTTCATAATTATGAATATTGAGAAATATTTTTAAATAAACGTTTTCTCACCTAATTCATAAACTTAATTTATAAATGCCTACTTCCTTATTCAAATTCTACCAAGTACTTATAATTAAGTATACAGAGACTTCGTTTTTTTATGATAGATTTCTTTTTATAGACGTTCCATTTTAGTGTCAAACCCGATTAAGACTAGAAAATTTTCAAGGGCGCAGTTATAGAAGCTCGCACCGGGCGCATAAAAGGCTACTTACGGCACTGGTCACACGCACAATTCGGGGGAACAGGTGAGGCGTTCCGCGCGGCCACCTTTCCACCCCGATAACACACCAATCTTTCAGACGTCAGAATATGCGCTCGCGTTAATAAAAACCTTGATCGTACGTGCATTGAACAACTCAACGTTTCTCTCGCACGTGGGTTCCGTTGTCTCCAAGAAGAATTCGCGGGTTTTAAAGTTCCCAATCTTCAGAAAAGTGGATTTTTCGCTTCGTTAATGTCGTAATTTGCAATTGAGCTAAGTTTGGTCTTCTTTCAACTTGACACCGCTGTAAAGTCGTACATTTACAATGCGATGAAAGGAAATCACGTCGTTAATATATAGTATTTTTTTATTGGCTGATTTCGGACACATGATTTTCCCCTTTTGATTTTCTGTCCAGATTACGTTACCTTACTCCGTTCTACCTTCCAATCCGCAATAGCCCTCGATACCTCCCACGTTGCTACCGCAGATTAATTCCCCCTTTGCTGGATTCAGTATGACGTATCAGCTGTGAGTATAGAGAAAGAGAGGGCATTTGAAAATGTTTCTCAAAACCGTCGATTCGTAACGACAATTCTTAACGTTTCGAAAACAATAGGTCACGAAGAGGTTCGAATCTTCCCTGATGAATATCTAATAAAACACAATTCCGTGCGTCCAATAATTTGACCTGGATCGTTTTTGAAACACAACAAAACAGTTTACCGAAGTTCCATACAATTGCCTGCATCCATTGGTGATAAAATTCCAGCTCGGTTAATCATGAACCAAAAACTACTGCAATAACCGATATGTCAATAATGTCAAGATTTTATTTACACCAATTAGTACGATCGTTTCTTACTGATCCATTGGCCGTGCGGGCTAAGGCGCGGCTATAGCGGCCAGCGGATCGGGAGGTCCCGGGTTCAAATCCCGGTAGCGGTCGAGATTTTTCTTCGAAAGTTTATCGATGAAACTCGTTCCGCTGCCGGGAGGGTGAACTTGGGACCGGCTGCACTGACATAGGTTTTCCGCAGTTTCCCTATGCCCGTGCCAGAAATGGCACGCCAAATACGGTACAGAGGGGGTAAGTCGGCTACGGCCGCAAGGGGGGGACAGGAGGAATCAAGGTGGGAGAAATAGGAGGAAACAAGGTGGGGAAAGAACAGGAGGAAACAAGGTGGGGGAAAATAAGAGGAAGGAACAAAGAGGAGAAGAGAGTGGCCGTAAAAACTCGGAAGGGTGTACGGGGTGGTACAACAATAAAAAAAAAAAATGATCGTTTCTTATCGCAAGCTTTTTATTGTTTGTCTGAATATAAAATGATCATAGAAGCGTTTTTCGGCGTACGGAAATCAACATAGAAATTGGCCATGACCCGTAACGAGTTTAATAAATTTAGTTTGGTTTCCTCGCGTACCCGCGGTGCGCAACGATACGAAATCGTTTTCCTAACGAACTTGGATCATTAATAAACACAAACAGCGAAAGTTACAATCATCGATAGGTGAGGTCCGACGTGACCTCCGGCCGTGAGTTCCATTATCGCATGGGAATATTCACCTTTTATTCGTACAATGTGTTTTTTTCTGCTTGTCAAATAGCCTCCCACAGATACATACACACGCGCGTCTAAAGCGTAGCCGCGTTTGACGAGCGTATGCGCAAACACGGACGTGTCGCTTATTGACACGTGCGGAAGAGTTCGTTCTTTGAATCAGCATTTCCGCATCGGGTTTACCCGTTGAAAGTACATTAAATGCTTGCGTCAAGAAAACATCGACTTGACGGCGAGTCAGCGTTAGAACGAAAATCAAATCAATAATTCATGCGTAATCCAATGGATTCCATAACGGTCGAACGTTTAACGAGTCGCATATTCCGTTTTCCATAATTTCTGCATAGATGCATTGCAAAATGCGTTTTTTTTCTGAAACGTTCTCCCTAGTTCATACAGTGCGTGGGAACAATATTTCGCCCGAAGATCGTGGAAACAAAAAAGGAAGATCAATTGTCGTCTAGCAAGCATAATCGTTTTTTTTTTTTCATAGTCCATCCCTATCTAACGACCACCTGCCCCGGATTTACCCCAACTATAATTGTCTAGCGAGTCTTATAAAACGGACAGTCGACGTTTGGTTTCAGTGATGTCGGAACGAAGTAGCGTTGAGCCAATATGTATTTGAGCCACCTTTCGTTGTCCCTCTGACTCGGTTGATTCAAGTTTCAATAATATCTGTAGTATCAGCTCGGATCTTCAACAGTTTATGTGGGATCCCATAGAATTTCGGCGGTGTGGTGTGCTTGAAAGAAATCACAATTAACTGCAAAGGCATAATGATGGAGATATTTATAAAAACACAACGAAAACGTGAAAAACTGCAAAGGCTGATAATGCAGAAATTTATAAAAATACGAAGAAATCGTAAAAAACTGCGAAGGCTGATAATGGAGAAATTTAAAGAATCAATCTTCGCGCAGTCGGAAACAAGTTGTAAACTGGAAAACTGGACAAGTTCCGGAAGAAAGGTATCGGAAACTGATAGAAATTTCGAAGAGAAAAACTTCAACTTGGATACGATAGGACATCAAGATGTTTGAAAGATAATGGCGTTGCTTGAATCGCACGTGAAACACTATGGCTGATGTTTCCGATTGTCAGTCGCTTTCGTCACTCAAGTTGGGTCAAAGCCTAAGCAAACCGGTTGACAACCTCGTATCAAGAATATACATATGGAATAGGAAGGAGCATCGAGTCTATACGAAGAAATGGCTTGAGTTCAATTACATGCCTGGAAGGGCAGGAGGATTCGTAAGCTAACGATAATTATCAAAATTTCGATCGGATCGTTGCGTAACAATTGGGAGGTAATGATTTCGTTGCGTTTGGTGTAAAACTTAATCGGTCTACGCAGCCGTAAGCAAGAACGTTGATTGAACGAGCGATGTATAAAGGAAGATCACGAGTATGTTCGCGCTATTCGAACCTCGGACCGGGTCTTCACTTCCTGCTCTCCTGGCCCGTGCCGCACTCGGTTGATCTGCAACAGTCGCGCTAAGGCCGTCGCAGACTTCGCCTCCGTCGACGGCACAGAGCCAATTTCTTTTGTTTTTGTTAAGTTCCTTGATTTCGAGCTCTGCTCCCCCGATAACTTCCAAAGATCAATTGTGCATCGAAATAACAATCACCAGGTAAACCTGTGATAACAACCGAGTTAATCATTCAAATAAATGAAAAGTTTGATTCAATATTTTCACTTTGCTCGTCTTGCCTGTTTTTCATTCGATGATCTTTCGATTGACTTCTTTCACGAAGCAGAAAAGTCAGGATGACGACTCGAAACGGCAATACTTATCTGAACGACATGCTGGAGTGGAAGGACGAACTAAACAGCGAAAAGACATTGCAGGAGCAAAGCGAAATTGTCAAGTTTTACGCCGACTGCAATGTACTCATTACCGGCGGCTCTGGTTTCATGGGCAAACTTCTAGTGGAAAAATTACTGAGGTAAGCGTCATCGATAAACAATACGTCGGAATTTAACTGTCGCGTGAACGAAACGAAAATAGTTTGTCTGATAAAAATATCGAAATTCGTGATGGTTTTTTTGCTAAATAGATTATTTCATTCGAAGGGTATTTCACATAAATGGTAATTCCTGATTACTTGAAATGTTTATTAAATATTCAATTAATCAACTTCCGCGTGCGTCGAAGGTTCCTTTTTTTATCTTCGAAAATTTTTTTTTCGTTCTTTTTTTGTCCCTCTTTGCCTGTAATTCGCTTCGTCTTCTTCAAAATCCGTCAGCTATGCCTAGAAAAATCAATGCCAGGTTGGCAACTTGGAACTTAGTATTTTTAAATATTTATCCATTCATTTAATGGTTCATGCTTATGTATCTCCGTGATAAGAAAGACACACTTTGCTGAGCTTACGTTACACTCCCGGAAGTCACCCCTCGACAATACATTGGTCAAAGCTATTAGCATAAACCAAAATGCGCACATTTTTCATCGTTGAGCGTTGTTAAAACGAATACACTTTGCACGTGCGCATAGTGAGGACGCAGTGAACGATCGTCGACAATTAAAATTAAATCCTCGCAATACACCGGAATCGATGATCTCTCATGAATTACTTCAAGCTAGTCTCGAAACAAAACTTTTACGGGAGTTTTTAGAATGCCACGAAAAAAAAATTACAAATATAATTGAGATGCCTTATTTGTAGCTATTTTTATCAGATGAATGTTTTTTCCCCTTTTTATTCAATGATGAATTATTTATCGTCATGTTAGTTCTTAACTCCGTGGTTTGCTAATGATGATCGAAGCGCTGGTGGTTCAGAGAAATTCGTGACGGTTTTTAGAAATTGAAATTATAGCTTTACAACTTCGAACCATTTTTTTAATATAAAAAAATTCACGTTGTCATGTTCCAAGTTAATATTTCTTTTTATATCGAATTAATCGTTTCAAATGTTTATGAAAAGCATAAGTAAGGGCTTAAAGTGATGATATAAAATGTATTGCTACAGATAAAAAAGAAAACTCAATTAGAAACAATTTTGGATACTGAAGTGATCATGCAAATCAGCACAAGCATTGTTGTTACTACAAGGGGCGTCGATTGAAGTTGATTTTGTATTCGAGGAGTTATATAAGCCCTTCATCGTGCAAGTTTCGATTCTTTATCGTTTTTATCAGGTTTCCTTTTTTCGTTCATCAGACGTACGTTCCAGGGCTCTGGCAGTTATCAGGCATCAGTGAAAATAAGTTCATACGTAAAGAACAGATATTCAAATTCCGTACATTTAAAAATCGAAAATGCTCTGTGCAATTGTGCCTCGAAATGTACTGAATAATCGGAACAATAAATTAGCTCTATTTTTGTATATTGGTAACAGCTGAAACTTTTAAGAAAATATCTCTCGAAGCACTGTCAATGTCGACAAACAACCGCGTTATGTTTTTTCGAAAAAACACACAAAAACGATACGTGCAAAGTGAAAGTAAGTGAAAATTCATTTAAAAATATTGTTGTAATATCATTAAGGGAATAAAAAAGTTTCGCCGTCCAGCGATATAATACAGAATGGATTGACCATTTTTTTTAACTTCCTTTTTTCCTACAGATCGTGTCCGGGCATTAAAAAAATGTATCTGCTTATGAGAGCGAAGAAGGGCAAGTCTTCGGAGGAGCGTTACAAGGAACATTTCGAGGATGTTGTAAGTCTCACAAATACTTCGAGACAATCATCCATATTCTTCTTAAAAAACGTTTCTTAAAAGACACAATTTTTAAAAATGATAACGCTTAAATAAAAAAAAGGACGTAGAAAACGAATAGTCGAATAAGCAAATAAACACAATAATATTGAGTTCTTAGCATTGGTGAAAAAAACATACTAGTTGGTAAAGAGCCAGTCTTGAAAAAAAAAAACCATAATATTAACCTACCCTCATCGCGATGTGAAAAGTTAATTACATCGATCGTTTACCTTCGCCTCGAGACGCAGTATCACCTTTCGAAATTCATTGCGGGTTCGACAGACCTTGCCGGAAATGAGTTTTCATGGTGTGGCCGGACAACTTTCGATACAATGACGCCTTGTCATTCAATTATCACGAATATAAAACATTGATTTACCGAGCAGTTCACGGCTTGATAAATGATCATGTCGATTATATCAATATTAATTCTTTTTATACACAAATGTGCGTTTGAATCAATATTAACTTCCTTAATAATAAATTAATGAATTAAATAAGGATACTCGTTCCCGGCAATTTATAATAATTAAATAATATATCATATTCATTTGAATAATTGATATCGTAAATAAATTATTCAAATCAAACGACCATGCGAGTGGAGTGAAGTGCAAGTCGAGATAATCAAAATATCGGCAGCTTTACCGTAGATTGAAACGAGAGCACCCCAATTTTCTGAACAAAGTTGTGATGATCGAGGGACAAATGGAGGAAAACGGTCTCGGCCTGACGCCGGAAAATCGTGAATTACTTCTGAGTTCCCACATCGTTATTCACGGAGCCGCGACTGTGCGATTCGACGAGACTCTTCGTTTTGCCGTAAACGTTAACGTTCGCGGTACCCGGGAGATGTTCAAGCTCGCCAGGGACATGCCAAATCTCAAGGTCATTATCACAACAAATAGAAGTATTATCGTTATAATTTAATGTTCTAGTTTGCGTCAGTGGAACGCAACGAAAATTATTTTTGAGTCTCAATCTTTTCACCTGTTTTCAATCTCGTACAAATTTTCTCTTGATGCAGGACTATTTTGAGCCCCCCAAAAAAAAACGATAGTTCCCAATATTTTTTATACCCTAAATGCTATCAAATAAAATTGCAAAAAAAAAAAACATTTGCGCGGATTCATTGACAATAAATTACAGGAATCTTTGATCTTTCAAAAAATTGGCGATTCGAAAATCGGATAATTATTTCGCTGCGTTTAAAAATGTTCACGATATTCTTTTATTCGACTTTGAAACAGGCTTTCGTGCATATAGGCACGGCTTTCTCTCAGTGCGTGTCGAAAGTGATCGACGAGAAGTTTTACGAGCCACCATTCGACGCAGACAAACTCCTAACTTTGATCGATATACTCGATGACGAAAAATTGAAGCTGCTCACTCCATCGTTAGTTTCCCCTTTATATTCTCCCTCGTAACTCGTACTGTCGCTTCTTCCAATTCTGCGACTTAGCATTTGTGTTTGCCGCTGATTACGATGTTCTCCAGGATAATAGGGGATTGGCCTAACACTTATGCGTTTACGAAAGCGGTAGCGGAAGAGATAGTGCGGAGATACAGCGTCGGAATTCCAACCTGTATTGTAAGACCGTCCATTATGATCGCCACTGACCACGAGCCGATAGCCGCTTGGATCAACAATCTTTACGGACCTACGGGTGTCGTGGTTGGTGCCGGCGCTGGTTTGCTTAGAACTCTTCACTGCGAAACAAATAATATTGCAGATATCATTCCCGCTGATTACGTTATCAACAATATCATTGCGGCAGCCTGGGGTATCACGATTGATCGGTACGTAATTGTATTTTCGATTAAGCTTATTTGTACCGATCTTCTCCACCCATTTTCCGACCACTCGATCCGTAATTACAAAATCGTGATTATCGATTTGTTACGATTAATCGCAATGGAAGCTCGAAATTATGACACTTGAATAAATCACTAGTAATATTTCTGTCAAATGTAGTTGAAACAGAAATCCATAGCAGTCACTGTTTTTCACGTCGCTGAAAAAACAGACTTTTTACAAATTATTATTCGTTGATTACTGATGTCTGATAATAGTATTTTTAAATCCTACCTTTTTGTAAAATTGAAATATATTTTTAAAAGAAACCGTGTCAGGGATTGATTAACGATGACTGTCCTGATGTTCGAAGACGAATGTAACGAGGTCGCGGAGAATGTGATATTATTTCGTTCACCTACATCAGATCGAAACAAAATGAGAATAAACGATAAACAATTGCAGAAAACCGGAAGTGAAGGAGACGGTTGATAGTCCAACGGAATTAAAATCAGACAAGGATCCAATAGTTTACAATAGCGTATCGTCTTGCCAGAATCCGATAACGTGGGGACAATTTATGAAGTGGAATGAGATATACGGCACAAAAGTGCCATCCAAGCTGGGTGTGTGGTGTTACTCTCTCTGTCTCAATAAAAGTCTGTGGTTGCACACTCTCTGCATGATCTTATTTCATCTGGTACCGGCTGCTATCGTTGACTCAGTTATGTGGATCACTGGTCGAAAACCCATGTGAGTCAAATCGCCAATTGTCATATATTTCTTCTCAAGTTCTTCGTGCTACGATCTGTTCGACAAGAGCGTGTACGACGAAACTCGAAAACTAATCAGGAGAACGCGTCGACTAATTAAACACACACTCTACGTTATATAAACAATGATGCTTTTTTAAATATTAAAGAGTATCTCTTTCCTCTCGATGATTAATAATCCCTTAGTATCATCGAGGCAAAAAGTCATTTGGGATAATCTTACGGAGTGGATAAGTGTGCGCATCCTCTTTATCTCCAAACGAGCCGACAGTGGTTGAAAGCTTATGTGGGTAGATCAAGTTAAGAGAAGAACATAACCTAAAAAAATGTTCGTTAGAAAAAATAACGATTCGCTAAAAATACTGCTCTGTTAAAAACTGACGATTCTCATATAAAGCATCCTGATCGAAAAATTCTACTACTTACTTTTAGGTCGATCCTATTCTCCAACGGTTTACAGAAAAAATATAGCCGTACGCGCTTTTATCAAACAGACCAAAAACACACAAAAAATGACATCCTTGATACGACCGTGTTATTTTTTAATCAAGGCTCTGGGCTGTGTACAAAAAGATCCACAAGTTCAGCGGGGTGATATCGTATTTTTCGACGCAACAGTGGACGTTCCGCAATGATATGGTGATGAGCTTGTGGAAGCGCCTCAATTCAGCAGATCGCCAACTATTTTATTTCAATATAGCTGATCACTCTTGGGAGGATTACTTCTTCCTTCATATTCGTGGCTTACGAGTTTTCTTGATAAAGGACCCGTTGGAGACCTTGCCAGAGGGTATAGCGAGAAACAAGAAGTACGTACACGCGAATTGATATAATTACATAATTAAAAAAAAAAAAAGAATTGCATAACAAACTCTTGAAAAAAAAAAACAGGCAAATTTGGAATAATTTCGTCACGCGCTAATTTTTACAATCGCGCGATAATCGTAGCCTGCAAAATTTATTTACTAAAAGATCTCGAAACTGCAAGGTTGTAGCTTCTAAATGATTTTCTTTCATCTCGATACTAACAGTTTCGACGCAGATAAAGCGCTTCAAGAAACAGTAACAAAATATCAAAAATATTCTGTTCTTTTCATTTTTTGGATTAGCGTATAAACTGCGACGGAGTGCAATATCTTTTTTATTCGTATTTTATTTCTCACTTATAATCGTTGAGGTATTATTTGTAATTTATCTTTGCCCAATCAGATTCAAAATCGCACACTACACAGTGATAACACTCGGCTGGGTATTCCTGCTCTGGCTGTCCCACGTCATCTTCAGATCCGTCTGCTCCTGGGTTTGTTGATAAACGGTCGTTAAACGGCGTTCGCAAAACTCTCGTTTCTTTTCAAAAATGTAAAAGAAATTCTTCATTATCGCTCTTCTTCCATGAACAACAGTGAGATAAATCATTTCTGTAGATTTATAAAAAAAAAAAGAAAAAAAAAAAATATATTGCGTGAAACGTTCGTTGACCGCCTAAAAGCTGGATTCAATAAAAAATAGAGCTGTACTAAAAATAGAGCGGGCGCCTGATAACGATGCAACCAGTTATACACTCGCGGCTCCGTGATTCTCATTCGATCTCATAGATGGCGCCACCGACGTCAGACTTGCGAGAATTCATCTACAACTGTTTTACCCGCGGGTTTAAAGTTGTGCGTTTTTTTTTTTACTCTAACGGTTAATTATGCGTGACTCGAATAACTTCGTTAAATCATTATAATAATATTAATAATCATACTGTAAATTACTGCTATTGGAAACCATGAAATAAAAATAATCGTGACGAAATATTTCGAAACCCACCCTTTGGTAAATTTTCGCAAAAAAGGGATTCTTTTTTTTCACCAATAATTTGTTCACTTTCAGTGCATTCAGGAAAAAATAATGGGAGGCTTACATTGTACGAAATTTGTGTATCTCTGTAAAATTCGTTTAATGAAAAATTGAGGAAGAAATTGGCTTTTCGAAAACTTGACAAAAACATTTTTTTAACAGAATATCCGCTGAATTTTTTTTGAGTTTCACGATTGTAAAATGTTAAATTACATTTTGTTGTTTCTCGTCAAAATTAAATTGATCTTTGTAAACAGCATTTCTGAAATATTGCGCGTGATTTTTTGAGGGTTGTCAAAAAAAATAAAAGAAATGGTGCGCGCGATAAGCCGAAAATTCCGATAATCAAAAATAAAAAGAAAATGTCCCGTAGATTAGTTACGTCGAAAATCAAATGTAAAACGTTATTTTCGAAATTACGAAAATTGTAAGATCTAATCACCTCGAACGAGTGATTTAATCATGGCAAGTGTTATCGTCACTTTACATTTTCGAAATGTCTTATTCGTCGTTTTCTGTCGTTTTTAAACATGAAGATTCAAAGGGGATTTTATAATGCATAGAACATAGAATAATACATCAAATACATTTTATTTCATGGACTGGAAATAATGAATCGACATGAAATGTTCTTTTACGTTAGCTGATAGGGTAACCTGGTCTAAGAGTACGCATCCGATAAGAGTACGCATCACCAAAAGCTGTAAAGTTCTTGACGATGCACGGCTAACTTTAGTCATATTTTTATGTAAACTATGTTAAGCAGTGCTGTGCGAAAAAAAATCAAATCCGGATGAAAACACGGAAATTACGTAAATTTCAAGATTTTTACACGAAATATTAAATATTTTTACCATTTTGAAAGTATTTTTAAGACAAGAATGCAATTATTTTGTAAAAACGAAGTAAACTGTGGAGTTTTCAAAGGGGATGCCTAACGCATACAGCGAGTGTAATTTCTGTCAACGCCAAGAGATGGCGTTGAATTTCGCTCATACTCGAGTACTCTTATCCAATAGTACTTGTAAGAGTACGCAATTCCAATTTCTGATTATTTTTGTTATTTTGAGTGATATTTTTTAATTTTGTTTTTTTTTTATG
>JAPYZJ010001781.1:0-31115 GCA_030522765.1 Ophioninae sp. B BG-2022a
TTTAATGTCAGAACAAAAAACTTAGAAAAAGCCTGAACTTAGAAAAATGGTGATCCCGGAATTTAGAAATTAGATGTTTGAAGAGGTAACTATTAGCTTTAGTTTCGTTTTTTTTGAACAAATTTTTACGATTTTTTTTTCGCCGAGAAATTCGATTTTTCGTCCGGATAGAAAAATTATTGGATACCTAATACTTTTGGCCAAGGCTGTAGTTACATTCGTGCAAGAGGGTCGTGAATTCCTGGGTTCACCGCATTTCGTTTAACGTTCTGCTCAGGGTGCGGTGAAAGAGCACGAAGAGGGGAGATGGAGTTGAAGTGAGTGGGAGTTGAACTAGGTGAAAGAGGATGCCAAGGGAGGGCAGCAAAGGGATAAAACTTGATCCATGATTTCGGCGGAATGAGTAAACCCCCATCAGAGGCTTATTCCTTCATTTTCTCCTCGTAAATACATTTGTTTCTCTCAAATTTTTTCTCATAACTCGAGATTATTACCATTCTTTGCTTTTGCGTTGCTTTCTCCATATTTCATTGAGACTAATCCGATTATTTCGCGATAACAATGTTTAAAAATCACCCTTCTCGGGATTTCTAGCAGCGAATCTGCAAGAAGTCAAAATATTATTTACACTTCGATATCAATCAACTTTCTTCCCACACTGTCCATTAGCTCCGGTATCAACGGAAAGTTCATTGAGTCTTGTCTATGCACAAATAAAAAAATTTTCTTTTTTTGGCACTTTTGAAAATACTTATTGGGCTAAACTTTGAAAAGCACAAATACGATGATATTGAGAGACAAGAGAAATTTCCCAGGCAAGACAGAAAATAGCAGTGCTTATTCAGCTAATGGAATCATTGCCAGTCAATCGTTCTTTCACTCTGTTTCAGATTCACCGAAAGTTGGCTCTCTTGTGAAAACTACCCTTGTAATTTTCAAGCAACCATCTCCACGATATCTTGATGTTTTTTTCGATCAGCCAAATTATTATACATACACACACACAGACACATACATATACGCATATATACTTATTTACGTCGAACGCATTGATAGTACGCGAAGAGCCCGAAGATTTCGCAAAAGAATTCCGCGGGGCGATATTCGACGCAGTGGCTCGAAATAGCCCCAAGGCTTTTCACCAACTTTGGCAGGAGAATTTCAATTTCGTGCTCTTCCCAATTTAAGACTACTTGTCTTCCTTTATATACACCGCGAGAGTTCACCACTCTATATATATATATATATATATATATATATATTCATATTCATATTTGCACGCAATGTCGAAGTTTCTCCGAGAGGCCTGAAAAGACGACGAAAAGAGAAAATCAAAGGAAGGAAGAATCACGATGGGATTATGGTTTCTGCGATGTCTGACTTTTTCTTTCCATTCCCGAATAATACGATATAATGTGGGTTCCGGAATGAAACTGTGATTTAAAAAAATATAAACCTAAATATTTAATTTATTTTGTAAAAATTCTTGAAAATACTTTATTGGATGTAACCGTTCGTTATAATTATTATCAATGTTATAGTAAATTATAAATACCATAACGAAGAAACTGTTCTGCTTTTGATGTGACTGATTCGTCCAGCCGTTTTCATTTCTTCAAAATTGGGTGGGTGTTGAGGAAATGCACGTAACAATTCGATGACATTTTGATACCATTGGTCCCTAATTTGGCACCTTATCGAACATACCTATTTAAGAAAAAACAATATGTTGTAATCCTACTTAAAAATCCATACCTTAAATTCTGCAGATGGCTGGCAATGCGTCAAAACATGACAACCGTTGATGAAATAGAGTATGTCATTTATGAATTACGCCGTCCGTGGTAAAGTCGAAGGTTCACGTCGACGTAGCTAATACGTACAATTATGATACGTGTATGTCAATATACATCTATATAAAAATATATACCAGTGAAAGCAGGTACCTGCCGTTGATTGTACGTTTCATTTGAGAAATCAAGGGTTTCCCTTCGACTCGCCTGACCCTACCGTTCCGCACGGTTCCAAAGGTTATTATTGAAATTATTATCATCATTATCGTTCTCCACCCCAATGAAGATCCCTTTTCAAAATGATTTCCCAGCCGAAGATATCCTTGTCGAGACCTTGGCAAGAATAAGGAAACGTCTACCATTGGGATTCCCCTTGTTTTTTTTTTGGCCAATTAATTAGATTTGAACCGTGCAGCTGTACGCACTTCCAATGTTCTTTCTGTCTGCATAGCTTTCCCTCTCATACACTCAACTTGTTCGCCAATAGCGGCGCCAACGTTTTTCATTACGGCGAAACTCCTCGAACCGTACCAGCGCATTTCTTCTCTGATAGCCCTTGCCACTTCAACGCGTATCCAATGTACTCGAGTATCCGATCATTTTTATTATTAAGGGCAAAAATCAGGTATCATCGTTGCTGCCATTTTGCTCGGAGCGTACATTCTCCGAAGGCTTCGACGATTTCCCATCGATAACTTTGCAGTTAGATGAAAAAAATAACCATGAAATGCGGAAAAGGATAGATCGGACGCCATATTTAATTTCCCAAAACCATTAAGTTAAAGCGTTTTGCTGAAAGAAAAAAAAACAACAACTCTATCGCGGTAGAAATTTGTATTTCAATATTATTTTTATCAAGTTAATGTTATCCCAATGACAGTGGTCAAGTTGCTTCTCCGATTCGCGTATTTTTCTATCGGACCTTAGACATTCCTAGAGTCCATTTGTTTCCACGCGAAACGATATTTTGAAAAGCCGAAAGTGCGAAATCCATCCCTCACTCGTTGACGGAAACATCGTTGCTCACTTAAGGAAGAGGAAATCTCGGGGGATGGAATTCTGGGCTGTGGACAGATAAAAAGGAATGGAGCGATTGGAATACGATGTAACGATGAGTGATTGAAGACGGAAAAAGATATTCTCTCCGTTTTACGTATTATTTCAACTGTAACAGTCAACTTCCTTTATCATCATCAAACAGGCGACATCTAGAAGTTTCGTCTCACTTTTTATACAGCAAAGACGTTTTATTCGTCTTAAAAACTCAATTGTTCGTTTCAGTACTTTCATTTATCTCGTCGGTTCAATTATTCATTACGCATTGTTTTTCTCCAATTTCAAATTATAATTCAAAAATCTAAAGATGTCAAATACAATTCGAATGTGAAAATGACTCCAATGAGGATCTTTCCAAATGTTGTCGATACACTAAAAAAAACAGCTATAAAAAAAAAGCGATTTTCATCGGTTTTCAACAAGCCTTGAAACGCAGCTGCATCACTTCAATGTTCATTTTATCCTTTCGAATCCTGGCGATTTCCGGTGCTCCTTTGTTTCGAAAGCGATCTATTGAACATTCCTCATTGCTTTGGCTCTCACTGAATAAGGCTTATGGCGATTTGGTTCGCAGGCGGAGATTGAAATCGTCGAGCAGTATAGCGATCCGAGGGACAGCAAGAGCAAGGCCTACGTCGAGCCGACGCAAAGCGTCAACGAGACGTTGGGAACGATACTTCCGGACTCGTACTCCAAAATCAACCGAGATTACTGTCGACCTTACACCGGTGAGTCGTTTTCTCATTTTTTTAATAGATCCTCGAACATGCCTGAAACCCAACCCAAACAAACCCAAATCCAAACTCTTCCTCTCATTGACGAACGCCAAAAATATATTTTCGTATTTCGTCAGTTGGAGTACAAATTAGCACCGAAATTGTCGTGAGTTTCTCAATCGAAAAGAAAAAAGTGGGAAATCCAAATTTGCATATTTCACAAGGATTTTGCGTCAGTTTAATCTTTCGTAATGAGCCACGAATTAACTCGAGTCGCCCAAAGATAATAAACGAAAAATCGTAAGCCCTGCAATTTGCCATAAGTTGCCAGTCGGTCGTTCATTCTGTAGTACCCAGCTCGAAGTCTCGTGGGTCGTAATAAACGTTGATGCCTAATTTTAACCGAGCCCTTAAACGCTCACGCATCTTTTCCCGTGGTCCAAAAATGCAGAGATCTAAGGAGTGACGAATGGAGAGAGGGACGAAGAAGAAGGGACTAATCCGTATATACCCACTTGTCGTAGAATTATGACGAGGAGAACGAAGTATTGTCATCGTAAAATCCACCGAGACCAAAATGTGAAATATTAAAGTTGAAGGATAAACTCTTGGAATTTAGTACGAGCAGTACGGAGATGTACTCGTATACTCTCTCTCTCTCTTCTTATCTTCCTCTTTCGTCCTTGACATTACTTTCTCCGTTTCACTTTCCATTTTAGCTTTTTATTTATTTTTTGTTTTTTTTGTCCTAGCCTTTTCGGTTTCTGGCTCTTCCACTTCCTCTGCTACATTCGTTTCCTCTTTTTGTGTATTTACTTCTTGTTCTATTTTTACATTTTTCTGTTTTACCGGATTTTCATTTTTTTCTGTTGTTTTATCTTTTACTTTGTCATTTTCTTATTCTTCTTCTCTCTTGCTCTTATTTTCGTTCTCTTTTTCTCTCGTTTGCTTTTCTTTTTCTCTTTCTTGGTTTTTTTCGTTTCCTACTTTTTTTTATTTTTCCCTCTTTCTCTTTCCTTTCCACCTCGTCCCTCACCTCGCTTCCTCTTCTCATCTCATCTACAGTCTCTCGTCCATACATCAAGCGGATCAACAGCTTTTGCGAAAAAGGGTTATATACCGCGTGCGAACACAAATTACTCATTCGTTAAAATTCGTACGATTATATCCAACTAAAACGTCACGTGAGGGGAAACGACTTCAAAATCCCTGTTCCTTCCTGAGGCTCTTTTTTGGCTCGCCGAGTCGTGGCGATTTTAGGTTTCAATAAACTCGGATGGGAGCCGCGTCGGAAGCCAGTCATGTAGAGAGAAGCATGTTAGCCAAGACGGAGTCTCAAGTATGCAGATTGCCGGGTAACCCTGATCCCGAGTAAACAACTTTTGGTATATTTGCATCCCTGCCATATTCATGGCCATTTAATTCCTCGAGGATCCTTGATCCTTCGGTTGGATCTCTTTCGTGAATTCGACTCCCTTCAGCCAGACTAAACATCGACTCTCGTTTTAATAGCCCATCCTGATGAGAAAAAAAGCACAACAGAATCGGACAATCGAACCATCCTCTTTGTATTTTTTCTAAAGGCAATGGTTATTGAAAACTCATATTTTTATTGCAGCGAAAAATTCATATTTTAATAACATCAAAAAATTTTAATTCCGGCCAAAAACTCCTATTTTAATTATAAATAAAAACTGATATTTTTATTCGAGCCAGGAAGTCAAAATTTGATTGTAACAAAAACGTCATATTTTAATTTAAACCGAAATCTCATATTTCTATTCCAGTAAAAAACGTACACTTTAATTTCAATCAAAAACTCATATTTCAATCTCAGTCCAATTAAATTGATTAAATTAAAGTATCGACCTCCTTCAACAGCACTTTCACTTTTCGACAACGTGAAGATAGAAAAATGGGGATTTAAACTCTCCATTGTTTCCGCGCGGCCTTTCTCGCCTCATAATTAATAAAATCCTGAATAGGGCCTACAGCTGTTGAAGCTTGCATTGAAATAATTTTACGTTCGCTTTCACTTGTGAAAATGTTTCGAAAACGTAACAGTACTCGCGAGGTCGTTTCTACACACACCTCGTTCAACTTTTTGGACTCTTCAGTTATCCCAAACTCGCCCTCGCTTAACGTTTTTCGGCGAGAGTACTCTCCCCACCTTTCTTCGTACTCCAACTGCCCGTTGTGACACCCACTCTCGGCAACATCCCTAAAACGTTCCAAACTCAGAGTTTTCCCTCTCTTTTCACTCACTCGGAAAGTCGTGCACACACGCGTCGTACGCACAAGTCCACCCTTAATATGTCGCACGATATTTAATTAAAGTTCTCGTTCCGGCCTCTCCTGTACCGCTATTGTCGACAATTTCTCGTCCCTTCTTCCACTTTCATTTTCCTGCGCTTTACTAACTACTCCCTCATCGCCTCCTCTGGGTCTGTAAACTTTCGAGGGTTTTACCGAACAGCCCTTCGGGACTTATTAACCGTTCAGCCAATGCCCTTTCGTCCGTTTTTCTCTCGCCCTCTTCCGGAGCTTTTTTTCTCGTTTGATTCTGCAAATTTTTTTTCGTTGTTCTGTTTTTTTTTTTTTTTTTTTTTTTTTTTTTTTTTTTTTTTTTTCTTTTTTTTTTTTTTTTTTTTTTTTTTTTTTTTTTTTTTTTTTTTTTTTTTTTTTCGATTGGAGGAACGATAAGGGAAAGTGAGTAAAATCGATAATTGCTGTATTATTGTCACGCTTTAATAGCTAGTATCGGCTGATAAAGAATAACTCTTGAGGGATTAGATTTTTCTACGGTTAAAAGAACGGTTTTTTTTTACTATTTACTTTTTCAGGAAAAAGTTAAATTGTGAATAAATGTTAGTCAATAAATACCACGAAAAAATTTCGGTCGGAACTAAATATTTAGCTATAGATAGTTATATATTAAATAACTATAAATAGCTAAATATTTAATAAATATACTAAAAAAATCTAACTGTTTAACTATATTTATAAACTTTTCACTGAATAAGTATAAATTACTAGAACCAATATAATTCATCAATATTAACTTAATTCAATACTCGTAACATTATATTTCTTATTTAACCCACTTAACTATTCACTGAATTTCAGTATTTACTATGAGTGACGATTTTCATTGTTTTCCAACGATCCAGATGTTTCATAATTTTTTCAAATTCCCGATTTATGATTATCGTTGTTGTTGTTTCAGTACTAAAAATCTAAGATCTCTCCGTCGATATTTATACAGACGTGTCGTGTTGCTGCTATCTGAGCTGCTATTTCAATAGTCATCAAAGTTAACGTTCATTCTTATCTGTCAAGCAGGCTGACTTTCCACAGTTTTTGTGAAGTGTACCAATATAATGGAGAAAAGAAATCTGTTGGTCGCCTTTGGGTTCGCGTCTTCCCGGCCTCTTTCTCTCTCGACCTCATCACAGGCTGACTATATCGTAGTTTAAACTACTTGCGTATAAACGAAGGAGTTTCAATGTCCCAAAGTTCGACATACGAAAAAAGGAACCGTGATAGACTTGCGAGAATCAGAGTGGGGAAAGAGGGTCACAGAGATAGAGAGAGAAAAAGCGAAGTCACAGTTATAGAACAGGAAGTATAGAGGGAGGGAGCTTTATTGGTGACGTCTTGTATGCAAGCGAACGCAAAATAGAGTTATAGTTTCTCCCTCTATCTTGAAAGTCTTCCACGAAGCTTTTAAGTTCACAGGAAATGTTATTCCAACCCTGAAACGTCCCTTTCTATCCCCCCCTCGTTTTCTCTCTTCCTTCCTCCTCTCGTTCTCCGGCCTTTCTGGTAATCGTTCTCTTCATCCCTTCCACTCTCGAAACTACCCCATTTCAATTAATCCTACGAGGTGACTTGTACGTCGTTCCGCTCCTCCGAGCAGTTATCGCCTTCTAGAGCTATAGTCTATCTCTCTCTCTCTCGCTCTCCCGCTCACGCATATCGTACAAGTTCTCGTCAGAGTATGCAAATGACACGGTTTTGTCCGTTCGTTCGGACGTCCATCTGGTCTCGAAGGGGGCGTTCCCGGCCTCGCCATCATCAAGTCCTCTAGACCATTTGCTCGTGTACTTTGTTTCATAGTCATCCAATAAAGCGACGACAAGTTTGCGTTCCTTCTTTCTCTTCAACCCTTTCCAACGATACAACGATTAAGAAAAGAACGAATAAAAATCCATAACCCCGCCCTCACTGATTGAGCTAAAATCCTACACAGACCTTCTTTTTATTACTCTGAGAAAACCCTTAAAAGAATTTTTGGCCACTAGCGACATCCTTCGATACATCGGGTTTCGAAAGTTGTTTATTTTACTGGGCTCCTACTATAGTAAACAAACCTAAACAAACGCAAATACACCCAAACAAATCTAAACACACCTAAGCAAACCCAAACAACCCCAAAAACCCCATTTGACATGGTTCGACGAAACCGGAAGAATGGGGGTATCGTTGGACTGTAGCGGACTATATAAATACAGTCGCACTCATTGAATCGATATACTACCAGATTTTATGTCTTGCAAACTTTACTATTACCTACTTGTAACCAAAAATCGTTTTAGGGCTTCCCCCAAAATATTAAAAGTATGGTCTCTCCCAAATTTCGGGTCTGCGCAGGGATTTCTTGGACCCCTATTCAAAAAGTAAAAAATTCTATATCTCAAAAATAATCGCGAGTTTCCAAAAAATTGTTTCAGGGGTTGCCTTGATTTATCAAAAGGAAGGTCTGTGAAAAAAACCAGTTCGACGGATGTGGAGTTTTTTGGAACCTCAACCGAAAGAAAGAATTGAAAAAGAATCATTGATGATAACCAGGAGAATAAAAGAAAAACCTGATACTTGGTTGGGTGACTGTTTAAGGTGCTTGGATGATTGACCTTTCTTATCGTCGACGCCCGGACGAGGAGACAATTTTGATATTCAAAGCGTTCAATCCTCGAAAACGTTTTCTTGACTTCCTTCAACGAGAAGATGAATACCTGTCAGAGAGTGGAAACCAAGGGGGGTCTCATTCCACCTTTTCATACGTTCGAGCCTAGAAAGCCAAGTATAATAATCCTCTTCCCGTGCCTTCTACCCAAAACGCCTTTATCTCTCGCATCACTCGACTTTTCTTCTCCCTTGTCGTTTTCCTCGTCATACACTTCTCGAGTTTTCCTTCCGCTATATAGTTCTTGTAATTCATCCCCCGTAGTAGCAACCCCCTTCCTTCTCGACCGAGCCCTTCGCGACCTCTCGCTTTAGCAAATCTTTCTCTCGCTCGGGAAACTAGATCATTTACAAACTGTCAGAGGCATGGCTCTTCTTGCCAACCGCGGAGTCCTCTTCCTAAAAAATGTCTCTACCTTCGGAATATACAGAGGCCGTTCGAGGCGTAATCGGTCAAGCCTCAACCACGAAAATGTTTTGCGTCCGTCACACTTAAATCCCAATAAAAACGTCTTCGTTGAAACCTTGGTTGGATCGATACTTTTCTTTATATTCTTTTTAATTTGCCTGATAATTTAGCGATTTAAATATATTCCCTTTGGAATTTGAACGTCCAGATCAAACTTCCTTTTGTCTTTATTTTCATGATTGAAGACGAGAATCGTACGGTTAATTCGAGAAAACGTGATTTTACTTTTGATGTAAAATGTTTGTGCTGATTCAACAGGCAGGCTATCAATTCCGATCTAATTGGGTTCGTTTGGGTTTGGGTTTGGGTTGGGTCGAAACTATCATTTTTTTGTTCCTGCGTTCAACATTTAGGATCCAGTTTGATTGACGAAGAGTATACGGCTTCAATCTTTCCGGAAAATCGTTAAGGGGTAGATTCGAGCGCGATCAGGAGACAGGACGTTTCTACCAAGATATTATGAATAGAAAGCGCCTGTTTGGTACAACACTCCTTGGACAAATTCTCCCATCAATCATACCTGGTCTATCCATACCGATAAATTAATTCAGGCGGCCGTGGAACACCCGGTAAAGCTGCACATTTGCTGTTCCCAGTTGCCGTGCAATTAGTGGAAAGTATACCTCAGAGATAGCAGGTGTTTGTTCACAGTGGAGGCAACTGGACCAGTCATTAATACCAAAGCATCAAGGTTGATGTTACAAAGTAGCTGTATATTTTTTTTCGGTGCCTTTTTTCGAATAGTTTTCAAGTTTTGCCGTACGCGTTCTTGCCTAACAAAATCCAACCCCAATATGCATAAAGAACAGCGTTGCTAAAGAATTCTTTTAATAATATTCTTTAAATATTTACCTAGATTTGACTGGATCGTATCGAGTTTGCTTTGGAGAGAAAAAATGGAAATCAACTTACAGCATCAACGGTTGTTGCTGAGACTTTAAAAAAAATCTTTTGGTCGTGCGCAACTACAGCCTTTAAGACACTGCGAATTTTCTATAAAAATTCTGCTGCACTATCGCACGAGTTAAATTTGAGTTTTCGAGATTTTGGTCTTTTTGTTGTACATCGTTTTCGTTGGTCCACCAGAGGGCTCGTAGCAGGAATATTTTACCCTGACAAGCCGTCCTGATACTGAAATCAACGTCGATCTGACATTGAGAGAGGAGCGGGGGGGGGGGGGTATTGCATACGAGAGATTTCGGAATCGAGACGGATCCGCCAGCGCCCCAATCGTCTCACGAGAGAGACGCCTAATCGAGTTTCTCGCGAGTTTGACTTCACCCTCACTTCTCTCGTATCGAGCCTAAGAGCAGGCGAGTGCGAGAGGGAGGGAAATTGCACTTTACAAGCATCTCCCACAGGCATATCAAAGTTCACCGAGTCCGGGGGTTTCTCCACAACTCAGCATCAGACAAGACGTCGTCAAGTTCTGGCCGTTCGAAACTTGAATCTCGTTACTGAATACACTTTACGTCAAATCGTATAATAAAGCAGTCGCTAATTTTCTATTGTGCTCGCAATCTTATGCTAGTCCGCGAATCTTTGCAGCATAATGATTTATTTTTAAATATAAATATTATATACAGGGTGTGGCGTAAGTAATGGATAACCTCGTATTGTCGGATGGGGGACCTTAAGCCCTATCTAAAAAAAAAATAACGAACTCCCTCTGACTCAACTACTCTTTGTGATAATTTTTTTTTATTTTTAGGAAATTTACTTTATTCTGTTCACTTTATCGGCCAGCATTCACTAAAAATCCCGTTTTTTTAATAAATGGTAACCGACAAAGTGAACAGAAAAAGTAAATTTCCTAAAAATTAAAAAAAAATTATCACAAAGAGTAGTTGAGTCAGAGGGAGTTCATAATTTTTTTTTAGATAGGGCCTAAGGTCTCCTATCCGAAAATACAAGGTTTTCCACTACTTACGCCACACCCTGTATAATATAATAACTGATATATATTTTGCATGATTTTAATTAATTTTTTTTGTTTCATTTCTTTATAAAATTGGACAACGGATCTAACAATATACGTTTAATATTTATATATTGTGAATAAAATTAAGATTGAAAAAGAAGCCCTCATTAGCTACCAAGAATACATTCCATTTCAATCGTAATTCTTTTATCAAGAGTCATGACGAATAATGATAATATTAGCGCAGCACTGAACTCCCTATCTATTCATATAATTCCTCCGCTGATTATTACCAACGGGGAAAAGTATCACGAAGCGAGGTAGGAATACTCTGGAATTAATATTCCCCGTTTTAATTACAATTAGCGTTCATTCCCTCCTTCAATCTGCGTACATAATACGGATAGTTATATTATCTACCTACATACATATACCTAGTCACAGATGTCGTATCTGTACAGATCATACCTCTTCACCATCAGAGGCAATTCCTTTACCCCGCACATAAAATATATCTGAAAATATCTTTCATTTTTTATAAATTGCAAAAATGCTTGAGAAACATTTGTACAAAAATACATTTTTACTTTTTTTCGATAACGAATTTTCGTTTGTCAATTTGAAAAATCGTTGTTGAAAACGACCATTGTTGAGCGTTTTTGAGTACTATCAACAACTATCTCGGAACACCTGATTAGGCATCCTTTCCAAACATAAAACCCAAACGAATCCAAGCGAACTCAAAGACCGGCCGTTCCATTTTGATGATCAATGATGATAATTATATTGGCCACCCATAGTACTGAGATCGTGAACTCGATAATGGGTTGTGACGTGGATCGAGAGGTGCCAAATTAAAGCAAACGCGAAGCTCAATCGAGCGTGGGAAATTGGAATGGCCTCGGGAGTCCATAAACGGGAGCATCCATCCGAACATGGATTTGTCCATACAGCCGCTTCGAACATCAAATAGAATTTCGACGCAGTGTACTTTCGGCATAGTTTACACGATGAACCGTGGAACTTCCGTTTACAACCCCTTCCGCCATTCCTTTTGGATTATCCATAAGGACGCAACTCGATCCATTCAACAAGTAGAAGTTACGCCAGACATGGCCTTTTCGATTGCTCACAATCAGGCGCAACGTGGGCATGAACCACAAGAGGATTTTAACCCTTTGCCGAAGGGCCGATAGGGCAGGGCGTTGGACGACGAGGGGGCGGCTCGAGATAGCGAGAAGGTCCGATATTCCGCGCGCTTGGGTTCTCACGTGACCACTGATGTAGATTTCAATCGGATCTCTCTATCTCGCTCTCTCTCTCTCTCCTTTTCTCTAACACACACACTGACACCCACATTTCGTTTTCCTCTCCGTCGCTGTGTGGGTCGAACGCCAAATAGGAAACCGAATAATCCGAGGGGAACGTCTGCGGACGCTTTGCATTCACCATGTATATCTGTAATAATACTGGCATTGTACAGTGTGTCCAGAAAACATTACCATTGACTTCACGCGTTCTAGCTTCAGAAAAGAATTAAATAAGCGAAAAATGTCCTTATAAAATATTAGTTTTCATGTAAAACAGGATGTTAAAAAAAATAGTAAAATCGCTACCATAAGCCAGATTTTTTCAGACTGTGTGCAAAATTACTTTTTGTAAAATTTTCTTCATAATCTTACCTTTGAATAATTGTTATACCTGAAAATATCTTTAATTTTTCGTTGACTAGAAAAATGTCTGACGAAAATGTTCATGGATACATTTTGAATTTTTTTTTCCGATTACGAATTTTCTTCGGCATACTTAAAAATTCACTGGTAAAAAAGCGAGTTGTTCGGTAATGTTGCTCTACACTATTTTTCGGTTTTTAACACCGAAGTTCTTAGTCTAGAAACCATAATCCGCAATGTTCGAAACCATAATTCGTAATGTAATGAAAATCAGCAAATCCTTGTCGGACATTTTTTAATGAATGAAAAATTAATTATACTGTCAGATATGACAACTGTGCAACGATCAAGTTATAAAATAAGTTTATTAAAAAAAACAGTAATTTTACTGTTTAACTCTCTCTGACTCAACTACTCTTTGTGATAATTATTTTTTAATTTTTAGGAAATTTACTTTTTCTGTTCACTTTATCGGCCACCATTCATTAAAAAAAAGGGATTTTTACAGTCTACTTTTTTCTACAAGAAGTAGACTGTAAAAATCCCTTTTTTAATGAATGGTGACCGATAAAGGGAATAGAAAAAGTAAATTTCCTTAAAATTAAAAAATAATTATCACAAAGAGTAGTTGAGTCAGAAGGAGTTCGTTTTTTTTTAGGTAAGGCTTAAGGTTTCCTATCCGACAATACAAGTTTATCCATTACTTACGCCACACCCTGTATATAAATATATAAACATTGAACGATCTAATCGAAGGGGAGAGATCGTTAAACCCGTCACGAGCAAGCAAAATAGGCAGGAACGATGAGGCCAGCCCTGGGGCCTGTATTCCGTTGATCCCCCGTGGACACACGATCGCGAGTTGCCCCCGGTTTGTCATATCGCGTTGCTCTCGCACCCCGCTTACAGAAGCGGAAGCAACGATGCTGATGTGAATCAACATTGATTTTATTTCGTTCTCGTCGCAATCGTTAAAACGGGAATCCTAACCAAACTTACCCGCGGTTGAGCCTGAGAAGCGAGGGAAATACGAGGCGACGGACGAAAAGTGTTGGGTTATTCCAAACGAATGATCCAATGAGGAAATCGGTCGGGGATGGTATCGGTTGCTAAAAAAAAAACAAGATGAAACGCGAACGAAAAAGAGAAACTAGCTGATGGAAAGAGGGGTGGAGGGGCTTGTGATTAAATTCACTTTCATTTTTCGAAGTGAAACCGACATCGATAAAAACACATTGGGGATGGCTGGTCCGAGTTCCCTTTCGGTCGAATCTCGAATCAAAGGATTAAGCCACTGTGATGACAAACAAAACAGGATCATAAAAAAAGTCGTTTTCGAGGTGATAGGGTAATTGAACATTTATCGTTTGTTCGTTTTATCGAGTGTGCCAAATCGTTGAGAGTATTTCTAATTAACGTGATTTTCCACAATTTCGTCAAAAACTCCTAAAATCTTTTTCTTCCTTATCCCGTTGTAATAATAAAAAATAAAATGTGTTTGAATTTTCTTTATCAATTTTTCGAGAACGAAAATACCTATGTTTAAAGCTAACAACAAAGGAAAAAATGGGTTACTTTTGTCGTCCTTGATGAGGAATGGGAAGAAATGGAACTCGGGAAATAAAAAGAATATTACGAAACGGAATAGTTATAAACAGTGCTTTGCGTTTTTTGAAAGAATGATCTCTAACACCCTGGAGTATTATGTAAAAATAAATTGTAAAAAAATACATATAAGGAACTATTAATATTTATGTTTTTTCTCTGAAAAAATTCACTCTCTACACTTCAACGTTGTATAACTCTATAACTCGTCATTACCGTTCAATCTTATTTAAGGTGAACTTTGCACATTCGGAAAACTCTATCACAAAATCCTATATCATTATTTTCCACAAACGACCGCTATACTGCTATACTTTTCCAAATTTTATTGAGATTACTGGAGGCTGTATAAATAAATAAGGTAAAATGGAGCAAGGGGCAATGAATGTCGTAGATTCGAATAAAATAACTGACAGATTATTACGTACGAGGAACTAGAAATCGATATCCGAGATGCGTACGTGAGGAAAATTTTGAACGCCTCGGGAGAGTCATCTTATGCATTCCTTACAAATCCAAATACCACGTACTTTGCCATATTCCCTTCAGGCTGCCCGCGCTTATAACTACCTGACACGAAATTACCTTTTCTACTTCCATATACAAGGCTCACCTTCAATTGGTGTAAAAAAGAATTTTTCACATTTTTAGAACTGCTAATTTTCCACTGTGAAATAATAATTGCAGTCAAATTCGACAATATTGGCTTATGCTTGAAAAAGGTTTCGTCAGCGATTGTACATCTGTTTCAATTGTACCACAGAAATATTTATTTATTTTTATATTTTATTACTAGATTCAGAACATATTGTTATTATCAATGATTACCGAATTAACCATCACCGTCTGCGTAGTTTGGTTCTTCCTAAACGATCGTACTAAATCCATATGTTTATAACAATTCAATGATTTATTAAGAAATTCTAAAATTTCTTATTTATTAAGAAATTCTAAAATTTCTTATTTATTAAGAAATTCTAAAATTTCTAATTTATGAATGAAATCTAAAATTTCTAATTTATGAATAAATTCTAAAATTTCGAATTTATCAACAAATTCTAAATTAATGTATTATAATCCTATCAAAAACACTTCTCAAATATTAAGGAATTCTATCGATTTTTTCATAACCCTTATTAACATTTTCCAATAAAATATAGAATGTACTGAATATTTTTTTAATATTTAAAAAATATTTTTCAAATATATATTAACGTCATTAATCTTTTTTAAATATAATATAACTCTTAGTTAAGAATGTTCGTCAGGTCGTCAAAAATGAAAGCACAAATAAATAAGAAGGTATGCGAACGATGAAAATCGCAACCCCATAAAAATGAACGAACAATTGGGAAAGGATGAATGGAAGGTCCCTCGAGACGAATCTCATTGAAAGTTAATCGTAATTTTCATTCTGATGCAAATTTTGCCGTCGAATGGCACGAAGAGGATTTCAGCTCCACGCGAGGGGATTGGGGCGAAGCAACGCGCCGTGAAAAAGGGGTAGGTTGCGTTTTGTCGCATGCCTCTGTAAGTGGCCTGGCAACGTTCGACACTAGGTTAGGCCAATTTCATGCTGCGTCAATGTACTCGAGAAGCGAGTAAAAAAAACGTAGGGCGAGCTTCCCTTGATCTAACGCGGGGGAGGGGGAGGGGGAGGGGGTTGGTGAACTTTTACGAGCGAAGGAAATGTTACGAAGTAGAGAAAAGAGCCAGAAGAGAAATCGCAGAGGGTATAAAATTACCGAAGTAAGTAATTCGTTGAACAGAGCAAGTAATTGCCACTCAAAATGCTCAAAGGAGGAGTCTTCGTCGTCGTCTTCGAGCCGGAACTTTCCGCGATAACTTGTCTCGGAGTAATTCCATCCCTTCGCACTTCAATCCCATCCTTTTTAATTTGCCACTTGTCATTGTCGTGAGGGCGTTTAAAGTCCCCGCTTTTCCGTGACGCGTCATCTTCTTTGGCCTCTTCTCCTTCCGCATCCTCTTCGTCTTTCTTTGTCTTCATCTCGATTCTCACGTCAAAAGATCAGAGAAAAGTCGTTGAGGCGAGAAGCAAAAAAAAATTTCTCCAAAAGTATCTTTTTCGATATTTAGCGATAAATGAGCAACTTGACATTCACGTGTAAACTCAAAACGAGGAAAAAACGAAAAACGCATTGTTTGGGTTTATCGAGTTATAAACTTTTGAATTTTGAATAAACTTTTTGAATTATCAGATCCTTAAGTCATATCGTAATTTTCGAAAAAAAAATGATAAATCGGGCAAAACGGTAACGTGGATTTCCGGAGCTCAAACCAGAGGTCTGATAACTCAAAGATTCGTCCCGATGATGGCTTCTCTTATCCGTATCTCGAGACGAGAGTAAACTCGAAAAATATAGATATGAAGATTCGTATAAAGCTTTTACCGAAAGCCGGCTGACACATTTTTCGTCAGGACGAGCTCGCCAGGAATCGTCACCGCAATCTTCTCATCCCCAACAAATATAACCTCTCGTGTATCGCGGTCGTAACGTTCTCCAATAACCAAGATTGCCTTTCATTTTGTTTTGGTCGAGGGTATGAAAAAAAAGGTAGAGGGAGAGAGAAGGAGAGATGGAAGAGAAAGAAGATGGAGAATGGGAAAATCCTGGTCCCGTCAGAGAAAGCGAGCTCACGTTTTTCGACGACCATAATCTTTCGTTTCCAGGTTAGAAAAAGAGAGAGACAGAAAAAAAATTGTGTGAAGTGTGAGGCCGGAAAATGTCCTCGGATCTTTTCGGTAGCTCGCAATCGCGACAGCTACGATTTTCCGTACTTTTTACCCTCACGCCCATGGACTCGGTGTGCTAGCAATTAAAAGGGCGTAACTCGGTTGATTCATAAGGTAAACGCGCGTGCGGTTCCTTCTCTTTGTCTATCATCAGCCCATTTACGTTTCCCATAAACGATTTTCTACGTATGTGTGTCTCAGCGATTACACACGTGTACACAAGGGTTAGGGTTGCGAGAAGCGATTTTCTACGTTTTCTTGACTCCCTTGATTTGGGGGATGTGACTGTTATCATTCACGAGCCATATCCTCGAGATAGTCTTACGAATATTCATCATCTCTCTCTTTCTCTCTCTCTTTCTCTCTCTCTCTCTTTCTCTTTCTCTCTCTCTCGTTTTCTCTTCCCCTTTCTTCTCACATTCTTCGACATTCTCGTGTCATGTTATGAGCGACAATATCTAATAAAGAAGCCACCTCGAAGCCTCTCTTTTTTCGAGTTCTTCTTTTCAAAGCTTCCTCGGGACCTAAAGCTAAATGGGACTAAATGTTCCAGGCATATCGAAACACTGAATCTGGAATAATGACAGGAGTGATAATGTCAAAAAGGATAATGAAAATTCATACTCCATTAGTTCTAATACTCGAGTTTTTTTGTTATTTCTTAGCATTGATAATTACTATTATTCTGTTCATATCAGATATCATAATGATAATGATTCCTTTAACTTTGTTCACATTTCATAGTAATCTTAGTTCCTTTGTGGAGGTAATGACAGCAGAGAATAAAAAGTATGAAGACAATAGTAATAATAATCGGATTCTTTTTTTATAATTTTGTACACCTGTATTCCAACCAATAATAATAATTATTATTATTATTATTATTATTATTATAACAATAACAGCAACAATTATAATTTGTAATAGGGATAATTCAAAATAATCGTGATTATAGAACTAGAAGAAATGTTTTATTTCAAATCGTTATTATTTGGGTTATAAAAATGAGTAACGAGACAATAACAATATTAATAATTTTATCATTAAAAAGAAGCTCCAGGTTTCATTTGAATTTGAATTATCTGTGAGGTTTGTTATGAATTTATATATATTTATGTCAACACATAAATCCATTATTTTCAACATTCAATATCAGAAATAAACGAGCTGCAAGCCCTATTAGGTGGACAATTCTAATTGTCAATCTCCCCTCAGCCTTTATCGTGCAATTGTTCGCGTAATTGCTACATTTTCCAGGTAATAAATATAAGCGCTGGCATCAATGGGAACAATACATTACTCGGGGCTACGAAGAGAGAATTTTTTAGAGAGTCTCTCTCAAAAACGTCATCACTCTGTCTCCACCCTAAGCGAGAATAAAATATTTGCGCACTTTTTCAACGCGTGCGCTGACTCGAGGAAATATCAAAGTTACCGAATTTCTCGATAAAATCGTCGAGCATCAAAGCAATTTGCCTACTGGGTGGGATAAAAGCAATTTTGGAAGAAAAAGGTGAGAAACGTTTTTGGACGTTCGTTTGGACGCATTAGCGTTTACGTCATACATGCATCATATATTTAGATGGAAAATCGTTGGTGCGTTCATGTAAAGCAGTCAAGTCCGCGGGACAGCGATTCGTGTTATCCGCGCAGTGATTGCCCCGACCGAGAAGAGCCCCGACGTTGTCCCTCATGCCTCTACCGATCGCGGACCCCTAATAGATTCATTAGGGGTTGTTCCGGATCCCCGAGAGTGCATCGACACTATCAACTCCCTATTTCACTGATACGACTTCCCCTCTCGCGTCAATACGCCACGGCACTTTCTGTCTTCCTCTCCCCTCTCTGTCTTTCATTGTCTCCCTGCTCGTGATCGCCACTGTACGAGGGAAACTGTATTTATAAGGGGATCTGCATATTCCAAGCATGTATACAGGGTGTCCAGGAATTAATGGATAACCTTGAAACGGCTTTCAGTACAACTAACGACCATTCAAAAAAAAAATAGAAATGAAAAAAAAACCAAGTAGTTCCAACGATATGATTTTTTTAATAATATCGACGTTTTTTTGTTACCTTATTTTACATTCTTGTACACCACGACCACAAATTAATGAATTCCATTGATTTTTTTAGTACTATGATAATGCCTGATAACCGAGCTAATAGATAGGCAATCAATAGCATGACTGCAATTACATGGCTTTAAAAAAAACAACTTTAATTATTGTTCTAGTAAAAAAATGTGTGCTTAAAGCGCACATTATTTCTAAATTATTGGTCACTTGTGTTTCGAGACATTTTTTTATACTATGGTCGCTTAAACATCGTCACAATGAACATTCTTCACAAATTTTTCACTAGAACAATAATTAAAGTTGTTTTTTTTAATGCTATGTAATTGCAGTCATGCTATTGATTGCTATTAGCTCGGTTATCGGGCATTATCATAGTACTAAAAAACCAATGGAATTCATTAATTTGTGGTCGTGATGTACAAGAATGTCAAATAAGATAACAAAAAACGTCGATATTATTTTAAAAAATCATATCTTTGGAACTACTTGGTTTTTTTTTATTTCTATTTTTTTTCTGAATGGTCGTTAGTTGTACCAAAATCCGTTTCAAGGTTATCCATTAATTCTTGAACACCCTGTATATATATATATATATATATATATATATATGTAAAGATACTGGTATATGGACACGTTAGGGGGCGCTACACGTATCCCTCCAAATCTGATTACCCATCGGTAATCAATATCCTCGCGATTTGTCGATTAACGAGAGAGAGTGGAGGCTTCACATGGTTTCGAACTACCTGAGCCCTCGGGTGGATACTTGCCCTTCCTAATACGTACATCCCTCGATAACCTCATTATTTTCACCCTTTTAGGACTGAACTACTCTGACGACGAAAATCAGGGTTATGTAAAAAAAAAAAGAAAAGACGAGCATTAATTTGCGAAGAATAAGTTTGAAAAATCGTTTGGGCTTTCATTTGTATCGACATTAAAAATTGTGTGCAACGAAGTTCATTAAAAAGTATTATTGTCATTTTATTTTGTATTGTTATTTTGTTATAGTTCATTAATATTATATAAAATATTTATAAAATTATATTCGCGTAATTATGCGTTTCTTAAAATTTGAATATATTTTTTAGAGCTTTGTGTTTCAACAATTTATTCCCTCTCGCTTTTACTTATAGCGGCAAGTTTCGAACACTTTCCCTTTATAATGCGTTCGAATTTGTTTTTCAATATCGCAACCCAGTACGCATAGCTTTTAATTTATTTTCTAATAACTGCAATTGCCAGACCGTACACAACGCGAAATTGCGTTCATCTCGGAGTCGAGACAAAACGGAAACGAAACAGCTGGGAATACATATTCATACTTGCTCGTCTTACGCATTGCTAGCAACACAGCGCGTCCCTCAAAACGGAGGGTAGGTCGACCATTTTTTTATTTCGCTGCGCTTTACTCGTTCAACCGTCCCGGAATTTCAAACCTTTTCCACGTAATTTCGACAAGCTGTCGTGGCTTTTTTTCTCCTGTAACTTTAATATCTACCATGAGTCTACACTAAAGCTAAGAGGCTCTACTATTAGGTCATAAAACATCTTCTCTGGCGCCTTAAAAATGTCCGCTATTTGAATAAAATAAATTTTAAGCATAAAATAAAACTATTGTAAAATCGTTCGGAAATTTATTTGCACGTACATTGATAAAGTTACGTACCAAATGAGATACTATCTCGTTGTTAATTGAAGAGGTTATCAAAAATTGCGTGAAGAACTTTTGAGCATTAATGATTTTTCCCATTCGGTCCTGAAACAAAAAAAAAACGACTTTTTTTCGAAATATATAATATTATCCAAGATTTACGTGACCGTTCTTTGCTATCGTGTTTTAGCAATAGAAAAAAAATGTCCTTCAAGCGAGAAAAAAGACTTTAAAATGATTATTGACGCCGAGAACCAAATGTTAAAAACAAAAATGTAAGTTAAAAGAAAAAACCAATATTGCACTGTTCCAAAGTATCAAGTCGATGAGACGTTGATAAATCCTGTTGTCCATCATATCGAAAAACATTGCTTCGAGAAAAACCGTTGGACTTTTATCTTGAATTTGCATTATCTGATACGTCGTAACGGAAAAATTACAACGAGGAACGCTACTTGATGAGTTAGACATAAATAATTCAACAGAACCCAAAAGTTTCTTTTTTTCTATTTCGCTCGCTGTATTTTAAACAAATCACGTAAACTTAATTGTCACGTGAGAAACGCATTTCGAGGGTTCAGTAAATTGCGAAAGTGTAGCGCAAATTATTCCAATTGTACGTGTGCAGCGTCTGGTGAGCCAACCTTTATTTACGCTTTAGGCGAAGTCTAATTTACCAAATGATACAAAGGACACATTTTGGTCAAGCGGGGAAGAGAAAAAGCTGCGAGGAGTTTGCGATATGTATGAAAGGGCGAGACCAACTCGTTGTTACGGTCATCCATTACTACAGCACTACCGAAAGCTTTCCGACCAAGCGAGTGACCGCGGCCTGATTAATATCCGGAATTCTAGCTTCAGCCAATGCCGGATCAGCAGGTTTCTGTTTAGGGAAGAAAGTGCACGTGCAACTCTTCAAAGTTACAATTTTTTTCGAACACGTTGAAAAAAAAGGATTGACAGTTATGCGGGTCAAGTGTGCGCACTTCGCAATTTAACCCTAGATAGATAACCATGTTTGAGTGATCATATTTCGGATTTTGTGTATATTAGGTTTTTGAATGTGATATTGTGTCTTAGTGTATGTAATTTTATTGTGATTAAATGATAAACATTAGAGTTTATTCATATTTTTATTGGAAGAAAGATAAAGAACAAAACAAGGTACTTCTTACTTTACAAAACTTAAAATTTACAATTTTTACAAATTTTTACCATTTTTACAAATTTACAAACTTACAATTTTTAAAAATATGAAGGGTTAAAGGAGAGTCAAGCTTGAAAGATCAAAGTTATAATAATAAAACCACAATAATCTGATAGAGCATTTATCAAATTAATTATCAAATTTAAATTAATTTACAGAAATCTTTCACATTTATTTTTAGAAAAAGTTTAGCTCTAATTAATAACATTCAGAATGCGCTCAGTTGAACCGTGTTGCGGGTAATCGTGTACATTCTCTTTGGGGTAAGTAGACATACCCCGAGAATATGATTGCATTTTTCGATAATTGAGCTCCCAACTATTAGAGCAGGTCAGTAATTACGTTGGACAACGATATCCGATACCCAATCATACCGAAAATCCAAATAGACAAGTTGTTACATATTCATCAATAAAAGACAGTCTAACATGAAATCATAAAAGGCAAACTTTAAATCGTTATCACGTAAAGTCTCCGTGATACAAAAAACGCGACGTTTTTTTCATTTTTTTTTTCACCATCTTCTTCGTTTCTTCGTGAAGGGCTGGCGGTATCTTCAAAGTTTTTGATCCCATGAAATGAGACGACTTCAACGATACTCTCGTTGCTACGTCTGATCGTGCTGTTCCGTTTTCACTGCCAGGTTTTTTTTCTCCCTCATATTCAGCCACGTTGAGACCTTTGCGTAGGCACGAAAAGAGATGAAGAAAGCGAGAAAAAGGGAGCTACCCTTTTTTTTCGTCGTTTCAACTCGACCGAACCTTGGATCAAAGGGAAACCGTGTTCCCACTGTAATTCCCATATACGCCCAACGTCGACGTAGGCACGTGAATTTATATATTTCCACATTTGCAAAATGTGTGAATTCTAGCGTCACCTGGACCCAGGTCGTATGTTAACCCCCCTTCAGAAGGGTTACAATAATTTCGCATGGTCTCTTTGTTCACGATTCTACTTTTCATTTCGGATTTCAGAACATTGCCTCGTGTACAGGCTGTGTGTATTTGCACATACGCGCCACATCCAACCGCGTGTGTTTAATCAACGGAATAGAATATTTGCGTTGGGGAACGTTGATGGAAAGGGATTGGAGATTTTGATGAATTTCTCGTCGAGTAAAATCCACACGTATTCCGACGATATCTTTCGAACGTCTTGATTGTCTCGTTGTCGACGTCCTCGATTCTCGTGCCATGAAAATCACCAGTCGATTAATTGAACCTTACGGTACAACATGGAAATTAGAATCGACAGGAAGCAGTTCCGTTTAGGTTGCGGAGGAAAGCCAACGAAATTATCTACGGGTCTGGATCTGGCGCAAACTGAAAACGGAAATCGTACTCCTCGAGATTATTTCGGAGGGCAGAGATAGTAAGGAAAACGAAAGTGGGGGTGGGGAAAATACCCTCGGTCCTCTTGCACCCTCTTAGACTCGGGGTAATAATTTTTTTCGTCCTCTTTCCCAGTCTATCCTAAAAGTTTCACGTATCCCTCCGAATGTCCCTCACCGTGTTCCTGTCAGGACCAGGTTCCTGTGGTTTATGGAGCCTCCAGACGTGTCTCGACCCTCTTGAGGGCCAACAACCATAGACTCTCGTGTGCTGATCCTTCGCCCAAGTGTAATGCGACCATTATCTCCAGTCTTTCGTGAGATACGTATGGGTGCGTCCTGGATGTATTTCCATGTGTCTGGTAAGCTTCCTGATGATACAAGTGCGTTCCATCCGTTCTCATGGCAAAATAGTATCGAAATTTTGATTTATTGAAGTAAATTTAACGTTAATTTACTGTTTGGGTTTGTTTGGGTTAACGTTAATTAACGGATTAATTTAACGTTAATTTACTGTTTGGGTTTGTTTGGGTTAACGTTAATTAACAGATTAATTTAACGTTAATTTACTGTTTTTCCTTGTTACATTTTATCGTTTTTTTATGTCCTTCCGAAGTCTGAATGTATTAGCCCTGATCGACGCGAAGTGATATTCGAGGGGAACCCCAAACGTGGATTGGGTTGCGCAGGGTGTGAAGAAGCCATTACCGTAATATCGTTCGCATCGACCCTGGAGGAAGTGATTTTTAAGCTGCCTGTTTACGACATTTTCTCGGGCATAGCACTACTCCATTGTTGAAAGCCCGCTCGACCCTGCCGGTCTATGTACGCCCGTTCCGTTGCACGAAACGATTATGAAAATTCCACTCCATTTTGGTTCTTTATTCGGCACGGTACATCAACCTCTTTATTCCATCCTACTCACGCGATCCTTTCCCGTGGACTTCCTTACCCTTCACGCATCGATTCCTCCAGTACTCGAGTTCTTAACGAGCGCACGAGTCACGAATATACCGGACTCGTCGAAAATATTCACTTTTTCAAAACATCGACGCTCGCTCGAGTAAAAAGCAACTTAAATCCGATTAATAAAGAAGCCATTGAAAGTAATCAACAAAAACCGAATTGGTTCGTTTCTCAGATCCGTCAGCCTCCGAGTCATCCTGCGACGATGAGGATATCGCGGATCAATTGGCAGGTTACCGAAAACGCAAAAATCCGAACGCTCATGGCTCAGGCAAGTCTGCGAAAGACAACGTCGTCGACAGCCTAGATCGTGATCATAGAATTGCGCGAGATAGCGCTGTAACGTTGGACTGCGTGGCGTTGGTCCACGTGACCGATCAATCGCCAACGGAATCGAGTCAGCCGGTGCGTCATCCTTCGCCATATTACTACGGGGATTTGTTCAAAATCCCGGAACAATTGCAACGCCCGCAGCCCAGCAAGTATCGAAAGAGCGTAAGCTTGGACGTGCCTGGCGAAAGATCACGGACTCCCGGATTGCCGAAACGAAATTCCGTAGCTGGCGATGGAGCACCTTATCACTCGTCCAATCACTTGTCCGGACAATCGCAACAGCATCAGGATCAATCCCAACAACGCCAGGATCTCGTGAGTCCTACTTCCGGTAGCGAGTATGCTTTTGGAAACCGCAACGAGATACTCTCGTCGTGCATCATCAACGAGTGGGATCACACCCTGATGCCTCCGCATCGTTTGTTGAGCCATGATTTGCCAACTACCGTTTGCACCTGCTTGGCCGCGCCCGACGAGGATGAGCTAGAAACAACGACGACGACCACGACAACAACAACGACCACGACGACGCGTATCACGACCCGACCACAAGCGCGTAAACTCAGACGTTCAAGAAGAATCGATCCCCAACCTATTCTCATCGAAAACGATCGCGACGAAGAAGACAACGAAGACGAGGACGAAGAGGAAGAGGAAGAGGACGAGGAAGAACGTATTATCGACGACGGAGCCGACGACGAAGACGAAGAAGACGACGAGGAACGAGAGATTGATCCTGACGACGAAGACATGGCAAGGCAGAGACATCTCTACGAAACTGCCTTCGACTGCAAAGTCAGCCGATCCGATGATGATCTCGACGATCTCGATCGCGTCACCAATCATCCGGTTCTTCATACCCAGGTCAGTTCTTCAATGGCAACGTGTTCCTGTTTTAACCATAATATGCAGTATCGTGGTGGTTACTGGACTCATCTCAAAGTTCTACAATGTGGAAGAGATAGTATATTCTTGAGGGCTATGGCGACGATCCGAAAAACAGAGTTTTTTTGAAAAGCAATTTTGAAGGAATAAAATTAAAGAAACATCATTTAATATTTTTTTGTTAAATTACATTAACGAAGATGTGTGGGAAATATAAGTGAAAAATATTAGTAATTGAAGTAGCTTTAAACAATTTCCGAAGGACGTGGGATACTCAATGGTATACTTAATTTTGGCCAGCCGGTTAATTTGAATTAAAAAATGAGATTGTTTTTCAAGATAAATATTATTGGCTCGGGCTCAAACGATCTTTCTTGATTATACCCCTTCGATCACAAAAACTAAAATTTTCTCAATTTATCGAAGAAAAACGCCATCATTATAGTATTTAAAATAATGCTAAGAAAAAAACTTCGGTTTAATACTAAACTACTATTACAGTCAATAAATATATCATATATCGGGTCAAGCTGTTTTTCAGATGTCGGAAAATCAGGTACACCGTTTTATAAAGATTTTAAAAATTTTACCATAACCAGTTTTATGACCTCGAGATGACCTTTCAACCGCGATTTCTGGACAATACATATACTCTGCGTTTTTAATTTGAATGGTCTCAAGTGACAAACTTTTACAACTTCCATCTGACCCCTTAGAAAAGATATTTGATTATCGGCTGATCTTATCTAAAGATTCCTTATTCCGATCTCATCTAAATATTCCGCGTTATCATAGTATGAATTTCGACTCGAGCAGGGTAGAATCAGCGGGATGCAGCTAGGACCTGCGCCACGCGCTAGTTCTTCGACGGACTCTTCGAAGCAGCAAAAGGCTTTGAACCAACCGTCCCACGCTTACTCGAGTCTCGTGGTCCCGACAGTTGCGCCATCAGCACCGAAGGATCATCGTCGTAAAGTGGTACTGCTTCGGCCAAAGCCGATACCAAATCGGCTGCAACAGCAACAGCAGCAGCATCACCAAAAATCGGAGAACAGCGTGTCGAGTTTGTCACAGGATATGGAATCGCTGCAGGTGAATTCCGGTGACGAGAAGACGTCGTCTTTGCGATTGCCGGCACGTGGTTACACTCCGTCACCGCCATCGACGGCGCCGTTGCCGGCGAAGTTCCACGGTGGTAACAAGGACCACTTGTTGCTGAACATACGAAGCGCCCCGAATTTGCCGTCCCAGCCGGATCATCCGAGATTGAAAGAGGTTAGATTGCCGGTAAAATCGTTGCGCGGAAAAGACTCACCGCAGAGTAGCGAAGCGGGTAGCATTTTAGAAATCAAAGGGCGACCGAAAGGCGTTGGTTATCAGCAGCAAGACCAGGACACGCGGAGAAACGACAAAGAGCTGATATTGGAGTTCAAGGGTAGGCCGAGGGAAGACGCGAGACAACGTCCGAGAAGTCTGGTCAGAGAGAGCCGACCGATAATGGAATTCAAGGGTAGGCCTCACGAGGCGGAAGGTGATTTATCCAGACCACGACACGAGACGGGATTGCTGGAGTTCAAGCTACGTACGAGTCGACGACGGGTCGGCTACTCGAGCACCGAGAGTATGGCGACCAGCAGCAGCGGTGGTAGCATGGAATCCATAAGGAGCAGCACCAGCGAAGGCAACAGATCGACCAGCAGCTCCGAGAGTCGTCACAGTACCAGCCTCAGCTCGCATAGCTCCGACAGTGGCAGTAACAGCTTTCATCATCACCATCACCATCATCATCATCATCATCATCAACATCAACCACCTCTAACCGGATTTCTAACTTATCACGCCAGCAAACTTCACATACTTTCACCCATATCCGACAAATCCTCTCAAGAGCCAGCTTCCGAAACTTCCGATAACAATCGCAACAACAACTCTCAAAAAGCATCCCCTGAAGAAGTAGTCACAGAAAACCCCACTATCGCCAATACCAATGCAACTTCCAACGTTGTCTCGCCAACTGATACTTCCTTCAAGAAACGCCGCACCCCACAAAACAAAAATCTCATTAATCTCGCACTCCAGTCCTCATCATCCGGCGATGCTGAAATTCAAGGATCCGACAGCGGTATTTCGATCGAATCACGTGCCGGAATCAAGTGCAAACCTTTCGCCTTTCACCTACTCAAACCCCAGCTGGACAACATCAATCTCATCGATGACGAACCCGAACTATCCGATCTTCCTTTCGACATGCCGAAACTTCGCCGTAGACGCTTGCTCATGCAACAGGACGCTACCACTTCCGGTAGCGCGACTAGCGTCGATCTCAGGGATCTTCCATTTGACATGCCAAAATTAAGGAGGAGATTGAGATGCACACAGAGCACGGAATCCAGCGCTTCTCAGGCCTCATCCAGCCTCTCCGTTAGAGATGTCGACCCACCGGGACTCTTCGGTGAGTTACGATCTCTCTTATCGTTCTCTCCTTCTTGTTCCGTATCTGCGCTGACCTATACAACAGAATCATTGAACGGAAGTAGCATGGACTACCTGGTTGACGTCCAACCAAATCATGAAACTCTCACCAAAATGTTTTGCATAAAAAACTATCAGTTCACCTGTAGTCACTGTAATATGTTGTCCGAAGAATTTCATTTGGGGCAAAAGGACGTTTCGACCGCGATTGAGGAAACGTCATTTTTTGGACAAAGCTCCGATTTAAGATAGAGTTGAAGATTCCATCTTTGGAATAGAGCAAAATTGAAAAGAAATTTTTTCTTCGACTATCAATTAAAATTTTACACATTTAGGTTTTAGCTCGCTAAATAAAAATTTTTCAAAAACGCTTGATTCCCATAGCTCCAAAATGAAAAAAAAAATCAATTTTTAATTGAAGCAAAAGATCATTTTTGTTGCGTTGTAACGATGGAAACATCGCCATTTATTGGACACGTTCTCCCGTCAACTGTATACACCTGCGGATTTATCGATTCGCGTTTCAGTGACAGATTTCGAATGACACACTGATCTCGATAGCTATGCGGTCGTTATCGAACTTGACGAGTTTTCCGATGATTTTCACTGGTCATCCAACTGATCGCACTCGGGGTTGGAAGGTCAATACTTTGTCCTCGAGGGCAAATACTGGCGCGTTTATTTGACTACTCAAACTCACGACACTCAAGCACGCTATAACTTAGTCCCCGCGACAGTAATCCGTACCCTTTTCCGATCGAAAACTCGTGGACTAGGGGAATAATAATAAAAATGAAAAAAAAAAAGAAAAAGAAACAAAAAGAAACGCCGCACTTTCGGACCCCCGTGAAACCGTGCCGGATGCGTAGCGCGTCGTAAACTGTGCCGGGATCTCGTCGGAGCGGTGAAACGTCGACGACAGAGAGACACTGTAATTCGATGCCGTGAGCGTTATGAACCCACCAGACAGGGGGTCTAACGACGTTAAATCGTAGTTAACACTTGCGTCTGACATTGAGAGAGCAAACGGGGTATGGGTAAAAACCACTCCACCGACATTATCACTCATCGCCACGAAATTTCAAGGCCAAGATCACCTGGGTCTCACCCCTTAATGGATTTCGGAAAATTGCGTGCCGCTTCCATTTTCACGCCAATAATCAATGCCCGTTATTTCGGCGTGGCACGCATCGGGGGTGAGCAGATATTCGAGATAGTACGACGCAAATAACGTTTTGTTGGCTCTTGTTATTTTTGGCAAAAATGGCTGAACGATCGAAACCCAAATTGCGTATTTCCTGGGACTTTAATTAATTAAATGGGATTTGTAAATTACATTCCAGCAGTTGTTGATGTTGATTTTTACATAGACGATATGCAACTGTAATTTCTTGCCTGCTTTTTTCTTTATTATTACGTAAAATATTTTTTCGTACTTTTGAAATGGACATTTCTGATAAGGATTCTAAAAAAACTTTGAGTAATATTTGCCATGTGAATTTCGAGAATAAAATTACTTTCATTCGATCGAATAACTCTGCATCTGAGTCAAGTTACTTTATCATATTTTCTTGACCTCTCGATCGGGTCTATAACCTAGATCACTTTTCGACCGGGCCTCTAACTTACCCACACACATCCGATCCAATTATAAGATTCTTTGTTCGGGGTTTCTTTCATTCGCCAGCGTCTTCAAATTCTATGAGGTCACGGGAGTCTTTGTAGGCTTTGAGGGAAGCCTGTCAATGGACTTCGGGTCTTGAATAATGTGTCTCCTCGATACGCTCAAAAGCAGCGTTCGATAAAGGCCTCGAATAAAGTAAAAAAAAAACCTCTGCCAATCGCGTGGCGCCAATAAAACGAAAATGAACGATAAAACATGAATAAAAGAAATAAAGATATAGAGAACAACTAAATTCATAACATTAGAAAATCATTTTGCGAGTAGTTCTGTTCAGTTGTTATAAAATAATGAAACGTTAATAATATTTGCAATTCGGAGAAAATATCCGCAATTTTATTTTCACAATCTTGATAAAACCATTTTTTTATTTAATTCGTCATTGTCTTATAATTTGTTAAAAATGCATGTTTTTCTTTATATCGAAAAAATAACTAACGCAAATAAAATTTAATTACGTGTTAATTACGTTCATAATATTTGCAATTCGGAGAAAATATCAGCAATTTTATTTTCACAATCTTGAATA
Source organism: Ophioninae sp. B BG-2022a (assembly GCA_030522765.1). Classification (NCBI taxonomy): domain Eukaryota; kingdom Metazoa; phylum Arthropoda; class Insecta; order Hymenoptera; family Ichneumonidae; species Ophioninae sp. B BG-2022a. Next base: position 30,089 of record JAPYZJ010001781.1, read on the forward strand.
AATCATTTTTTTATTTAATTCGTCATTGTCGTATAATTTGTTAAAAATGCATGTTTTTCTTTATATTGAAAAAATAACTGACAAAAATAAAATTTAATTACGAGTGTTTGATTGCAAAATCGATTAGCAACATTTTCGTAATTGATTTCCCAAGTGCGATCACCGTGAATGATTTCAAAGCTCGAAAGCTCTTTCTCTCCCCGATGGCCGATTAAGATCGTCGCAGGAAGATAGGACAAACACAGGCTTATTCTCTTTTTCCCTCCCAGCCTCCCTATCGCTCTCCCTCTCTCTCGCTCTCCCTTGGACTCCGCGAAATTAGTCGAGGAATTAAGGTGCCTCGTAATATGCAAGCTCTACGACCTCCTGTGTACTCTCTGTCCCTCTTCCCCTTCCCCGGTCCCTCTGGCACTATGAGTTTACCGATTTGATGGGACTTTGAACGCATGAGTGTCTGGCAACCCTTACGAAACGTTGAACATCGACCACGGTTTACTCACCGTAATCACCAAAATTACGGGAAAAGCCGTTACAGCTGCAAAAAAATGAGACTCGTTACAGTTGAGGTTAAAGTGCACAAGTACTCATAAAATTTGTGTATCTCATTAAAGAAAAAAACAAAAATAAATACAATTAAGATTTTATCGGACTTACCCGTTTTTTTGTATTAATTTTTATTGAATATTTTTCAAGGCAACGTTTCACCTGAAGACAAATTTTGCCTGGTCTGATATAAGAAAATTTACCCCATATTTAGTATTGTTCCTGTTAACTTTCGAAGTTTACATTTCACAGCAACAAAATCACCAACTGTTATCAACTAATTGAACGGTTCCGATAAAAAGTGAGGAAAAAAATAGCGTCTTCTCACACTCGTTCAAAGTATTCTAGATTGGATTTCAAAAAGCGTAATAAAATGAATTTTTTATTCATATTTTTCTTGCAGCACTTGAATATTCGGTATTATAAAATTGATTTTTGGAAAGTCAACTTAATTAGTATGATTACGAATTCAAAAAATGATAGA
>JAPYZJ010001782.1:0-42577 GCA_030522765.1 Ophioninae sp. B BG-2022a
TTTCGATTTTTGGCAGAATTTTAAAGTTGGACCATCGATTTTTGCCAATTTTTCCATACATACCCCTTTGCCTCTTTTTTTGCCATTTTTCGAGTGGACTTTCCGGAGAAACTATAAGAGATATCGATCTGAATCCAACGCCATTATTTAAGTCAGGCAAAAACCTTTTCAAAACCCACCATATAAATCTCTATCGCATAGAAGAAGCCTACTCTACGACCTTGTGAAATATCGTGATTTTCGAGATTCTGGAAAAGTGGCTGGGAAAGTCGAAAAATGTTTTTTTCCTATTTAAAACTCTTAAAAGGGTCTATTTAATCGGAAATTTTCCGCTGATTACGAATATGCCCAAGTTTTTGCCAAAAGTCCAAAATTAGACTGGGAAAATGGGAAAAACCTTTCTAGAATATTTTTTCGACTTTTTTCGGTTCATTCAAGAATGACATTCTTAATTGGGACACCCTGTATATATATCTATCCCATACCTTCGTCCATGTTCGATGGTGCCCTCTGACATTTTCTTCAGCGTCGCGCCCACCACCCACCGATACTAAATGTCACTCTTTAAAAAGCACCTTGATCGATGCTTCATTGGGTCTTTGATTTCTGTTTCCACGGTTTCCCATCAGCTTTTCTTTCCACCATTTTGAGCAAAGGGTTTCTCTCCCGAGTTTGAATATACGTAGGTATGAATATTTTCAGCTGTATTAGCCCCTGAACTCTGCCGGATCAAAAACCATAGCAATGGGCATAGAAAAGTCTTTTTGACCCTTAACAGGTAGCACATACCTCCTCAAATGATAAAAACGTTTTTCGCTGGTGATGCTGAGTGGCACAAAAAGACACCAGACGATGACTCATATCTCGAAGTATCCGAAAGACGGCGGAACACCTGGAACGTTCAACGGCGAGGAACCCAACCGGGAGCACTTTCGTAGACAGTGTGTTCAGCTCCTCCAGTCTTTCTCGAATATCTCAATGTCGATCAATCTTGGTCAAGCTTTACACGAAATTCTGTGGTACACCAAAGAGATTGAAGTTTTTCATCATCAACGAAACCCTTCGAGTTTCTCAACGTTTGTAGCTTATCAGAGCTAAATCTTCCACTTCTACATTCCTACATCCAATATCAGGACCAAGTCCTATTAGGCAAAATCCAAAGTAAAAAACAACAGAAAAGACATGAATTGGAATAATTACGGGTGCGTTCAATGGAGGGTGATGACAAAGAGTACCTGTCACCTTGATGACTAAACAAAGTGCCTGTCACTGATAAAAGACATACATCATACGCATACAAGGTTCCGGCACAATCCGGCATTTCCACGGAGTAGAAACAGACTCCAGCAGGGTCGTCAGCTTTGGAGAACAAAAGAAAAGGGAGGTTGTTATTGTCCACTAGGGTGAAGGGGAAGGGTGTGCAAGAATGGCAGGGGGGGGGGGTCGTTTCTCCTGGTGGCGAACAGCGTGTAACACGTGGCAGTATCTTGTATCGGGACTGCGCTCCCGCTGGTAGCACACACGCTCTGTTGTTCCTTCCCTTTCCCCCTCAAGCCCTTAACCCACCCCCCCCCCAAACTCTCTCTCTTCGTTTCATTCTCATCCCATGTGAGCTGCTCTTACACAGCTGAAGGTGCACAGTGTGTGTTCGCGAGAGACGCAACGGTCTCTCTGGAAGGGACCACCGGACAACCACACATAGGGACCCCAGTAGAGGGGCAATGGAAAGATCGAGAGTAAGAGAAGCGATGGAGACCGTGTCGGCTCGCGGTCCTTCTGGCATGCCTACAAGAGTAGATTTCCTACCGATAAGTCGACCGCGCACCACGGAGGTCCCGGAGTCCACCGGAGTGCTGGCTAGCCCATGAGGCACCGCGAGCCAATGGAGCACCACCGCTGCACCAGTCCTTTCCCCGATAATATAAGCCACGGATCCAAGCCGGGATTGTCCCGGGAGAGAATTCAACTTGAAAGATACTGGGGATACCAGCGCATCTCTCTCTGACTATCCGATTGGTTTAGGACGCTGATGCCTCGCCAACAACTGTAGGTTGCCCCAAAAGCGTTACTTTCTTCCTCTGTCTTTGTCTGCTGATCGGGTCCGTCTTCTTCCACTAGAGAATTCTCCATAGACCCTTCGTACTGTGCGTCTCTCTGCCTGCGCCTATTGTATACAACCCACACCTGCACCCTACAGTCCACCAATGCTACGTCCATTCTTCTGGCGTTTCCACTCGCCACAAGCTGGTAGACGCGGTTACACGGTACCCGGGTTCAACAGAGGTCATTGCAAGGTTACCAAGAGAGCTGTAGGCTCCAATGAGGGAACCTCAACTGAGATTACTGCCTGTTGGGTTTCTATGATAAACACTTACGGATCTTCGTACATCAAGAGTGGATCAATCAAAGCGACAGAGTGCTTCGTATCCTGGTTAACTTTCAATCACACCGGAAAATGGACTTTTTAGCTAGGCAGAAGCTTGTCGTTAACCGCCGTCGTGTTCTAACCGCTGCAAAAGATATAACTCGGTTCTTATCCAGCTAGTCTGATGGTTTATTTTCTGCGGTCTAGCAGGTTCAAACTTTTCCGGTAAATTACCACTTGCAGACTTGAGAGCCTGTCGTTATACGTCGCAGGTATCATTCGCTTGGCTACATCTGTGTTTTGATGATTATAAATCGTATCGGTGGACGCAGTTTCATGGCGACCAGGGATTGCGGAGCAAAGTGTTGCAGACCTAATGTTGTTGCGGCCTGGGTCTGTAGTTGGCGGTGAATCGGTGACCGGAAAAGAGAGACGTAGGCGTTCCGCGCTAAAGCCCATATCCACACTTCTACAGTAATATGCGTGTACGTACACGGCTGCTCAGTCTCTGAACACTGTAGGTGCGTAATTGAAGGCGTCCGTGCGTGAAGGTGTTAATCTCACTCGTGTATAGGTTCGAGCTCATATCTCAACGGCATTAGGAATAAGACTCGCGCGAGGTTCCTTAACTAACGATGACACGGTGTCGCCACGAACGGTCGCAAAGGTCGCACGGATTTCTGATGACCGAGTCTTATCGGTTACTTCTTCTAGGCTCACTCTTTTCCGAGTAGAGGATCGATATAGGCTGATGCTCAATTTGAGGTTACGTAACCCAAACAAACGTTGGGTTTGTTGCGTAAAGTAACCCAAACAAAGGTTGAGTTTGTTACGTAACGTAACCCAAACAAACGTTGGCTTTGTTACATAACCTAACCCAAACAAACGTGGGGTTTGTTACATAACGTAACCCAAACAAAGGTTGGGTTTGTTGCGTAACGTAACCCAAACAAACCCAACTCTGTTATTTGAAAAAAAAATTCCCTTTCTGTTATCTATGAAAAAGAAAACTTCAGAGACCTCGGAATGAAAATTAACAAGTTAGGGAAAAACACATCTGGGCGACGTTCCTCCCGACCGAACATCCAGGTTCCCATATCTCTCGAGCAGATTTCTCGTAAAAGCTCGCTCTGCGAAGAATATCGGCGTCGTGAGAGAACTGAAAAGGCGAACTCTCTCGGCAAGCCGATATAACTCTCGAAGAAGACGCGATCTTGGGAGCTTCCAGAGAGCTCTCTGATCTCACGAGTGTGCGGTCGCACTTGGAGGTCCACATTCACGGGAGCTCTCTTTCTCTCGCTATTTTCTCGGCGATTGTATATTTCTGTTTCTCTCTCTCTATATATATACAGGGTGGCCGGTCAATTGACGTCATAAAAAAAAATTTAGATCCAGCATGTCATGGGGTATCTGAATCACCCCCATGTATGTTCCGCAATTTTCTTATAGTTTAGGAGTTATGATTTCTTTTTTTCGATTTTTTGAGGAATTTCGACATGACCGGTTTTAAAAAATTCGAAAAGAAAAAGCAAGAGACTTTTCAGACCCTTAAATCATTATGTCACCAATTTGGATTTTTTATTTAAAGTTGAAAATTCAAGTCATAATTCACGGAACGTAAATATTTAATTTTAGACCAACATTTTCATAACTTTCATCAAAGTTACGAAGCTGATTATTTTATGCATAAAAATGCAACTCATAAGCATTTAGTTACAAAAAAAAAGACTCTGAAAAATCTCTTGCTTTTTCTTTTAGAATTTTTTAAAACTGGTCATGTCGAAATTCCTCAAAAAATCAAAAAAAAATCGTAACTCCTAAACTATAAGAAAATTGCGGAACATACACGGGGGTGATTCGGATACCCCACGACATGCCGGATCAAAATTTTTTTTTATGACGTCAATTGACCGGCCACCCTGTATATATACATGTGAGGTACGGGATCGCAGGAAACTAACCGGAGCTATCGCTCCCGCGATAGTTGCCAGTACATAAACGTATATCTGCCGGAGATTCCCTCGAGGTGGCGAAGGTTAGGCTAACCTAATACATGCAGCGTTTGCCATTGTGCGGCCACCACCGTAGCATCTTGACACATTTTCTCTTCGCAGCTAGATCGTACGTCTCCGGAATTCAAAACAAAAAAAGTTCAGGGTCGTTCATCAAATCCTACATGATTTTTCCAAATAACTAATTTTCCAAATTTTCCAAAGATTTTTCTATCTAATAACTTTTCCATCAATTTTCTCGCTTAAAGCTGACGAAGAAAAAAATAAAAGAGTTTGCACGTAAAACGCTATTTTCAACTTTGACTTTTGTTCTTTTCACAGCTGATCGCAATATCTTCCAAAGGTCACAGATACATCGGTCGAAGAAAAATACGCTTCTGCCTGTGGGCCTTGAACGCTTCGGTACGCGTACATGTTGCGCTCATTGTAGCCCCGATCACCATGTTAGATTGCTGAGGGAATATAAAGAGGAATGAGAGACACATTCCAAAGAGTGCGCTGGGATAGACGGGAATACGTGTGTATTCGTGCCCCAACACATCCATCCGGTCTTTTACGTCATATATGTTTTTCATCTTCGACCTGCAGGGCAAAAAACGTATGCAATTGCAAACATACACCTATATACAGGGTGTGGCGTAAATAGTGGTCCAACGTTGAGGATTCAATTTACCAAATGGTTAACTATAACGTATTATTTTTTTAACCATTTTTTATACAAACATTTATTTATTAATTATTTTTACGAATTTATAAGCTTTTGTTACAAATTTGGATGTATTTTTCAACAATAACCATTATTTTTTTTCATTTTCATTTCTGTTCTATGCTGATGAGTAATTTAGCAAACGTGAAAAATGGGTGTGGCGTGAATAAAATACAATTCATGGAAATAATCATTTTTCACGAAATTTGGTTTTGTTTTTTTTTAATCCTTGGATAAAAATGGTTAAAATAATAATATGGTATAGATTTGGTATGTCGAATTCTTAACGGTGGACCACTATTTACGCTACACCCTGTATATATATATATATATATATATATATAATACAAGTCCTGGCACGCATGCCAATACCCGTACAATATAGTACCCCCGATCTGTGTGGAGAGAGCAATACACGTAACGAGTCGTTGAGTAAAACATAAAAGTTTAACGAGCCAGCGCTGCGAATCTAATTGAAGAGGTAGGTCGTGAGGTCCGTCGGCGCAGAGCTCGAGAACGGAAAAGAAGAAGAAGAAGAAAAGGAAGAAAAAAAACGAGCATAAATGGAAGAGAAATAAGAGCGTTACGGAAGATTGAAAAAAAATCAAACAGGAAAGAGGGCCGGATGCGAACTCTGCGTATACAGTCCGTTTGACAAGAGCGTGCACGCCGGAACTCAAAAACTATTCGAGATGAAGCATTGATTGAAAGATCTATGAAAGCTATATTGATTTTGTCGTGATGATTTTTTGTATAGAAGTGGTACAGATTTTTGGAAAATTAATTATCGATTTTTGAATACTGGGTGTTTTTTTGGAATCCTAGATTTGTCTGTTGGGTTAGGTAGAATATGTATGATTGCTGAAAGGACATAATTTGAAGAAAGCTTTGTTACAAATATTGTCTGAATTGTGGTAAGATGCGTGATAAGTATTCTTTGACATTTTTTTTGGACATTGGATGCCTGTGAACTCGATCGAATCACAAATCATCACTTTTGTCCAAAGCATCTTGATAGACTTTTCTCTCTACTTGCTTACTATCGAATCTTATCCTCCAATGAGTTCCAACGAGAAATCTTGGTGCACCCGGTTCAGTGAAACAGACCGTAACTAAAACTTTGAAGACTTCGAAGTGTCCATGATGGTATATCGTGTTCCTATTCAAGCAGGCATAAATATCAGGCAAGTCTAGAGATTGAAGAAACCATTTCTACCAAACCGGTCATAGCAAAGATCGTTCGCGGATCGCGACGTCTTTGAAGCAGCTAGGGGCGACGGTTTCGAAGATTACATAGATATGATGGATTCGACGTATCCTCATACATATACACATCAATACTCGTATTGATGTACCAAAGATAAAAATCAATGACAAAAATAAAAAAAAATAAAAAATAAAACGCGTCTGATGAGAAAACAGTCACGTGACTCCCAACGAAAAACCCATAGCGTGATAGTTCTTTCGGTGCTGCTGGGTCTTCTTCGACTGCTGGACTCGTTTCAAGAGTCAATCACTCTCTTATCGTGGCAAAGATCGAACGAGAGGCTTGTGACTCTTGAGGGCTTTACCGAACGTAAATGAGAGTCTACAGCGTCCCCCTTCTACCCGAGACTACTGTCAGGTTCTTATAAAATCTCCAGAGTATACTGCTCACTTATTGGCACTTTAAGGGGAGTTTAAACGTTTTAGAAAAAAAAGATGTAAAAAATGAAATTGTAATAAAAATTCTTCTCCAATCTCGTCCATCCTTCTCCAAACCCCTAATCTTGCCGAGTACTCATTTGGGTTTGTTTGGGTTTGAGGTTTTCGTACACCAACAAGTGTATGCTTGTATTTCTCTTTTCGTGGTTGAATCTCGGAAATTCCTCGTATGCATGAAATCGTAATATGAAATCGTTCAGCACTCTCCTCTTCGGCACTTATTCACGGGGAGAAACTTTATTGCCCTCATAGTAGTGGCAAGTTTGCTCGTGTACACGGAAGCGACACGAGATCTCTCCTCACCGTTGAATCTCGTAAGAACACGTCCCATGACTTTCCGTAACGATGTTTTTACTCCACGTGTGTATATGGGAATACACATTGGGATCTATGACGTTTGAATTCTTTACATTTGTTTGGGTTCGTTTGGGTTTGTTTGGGTTTGCCCTCAGTTGGTAGTTTATTGCTGGACGGTTGACTTTAAAACGATACAAAAAATGGCCTATCAGAAATGGCCAATCAACAGTGCAAACAAAATTAAAATAAAATTACGTATTTAAAATTAAAGTTTTCAAACGATTTCTGAACAAAAATAATCTTTCAAACAAATTCTAAATAAAAATCAAATTCAAATAAAATTAGATATTGAAAATTAAAATTTCTTTAAAACAATTTCTAAACCAAAATAAAATATCCAATAAAACCACATACATAAAAATAAATTTCTCAAATCTAACAATTCCCCTAAACAACATTTAATAAAAAATATTCTTTTTTACACAATTTTCAATAGAAAAACTCAAATAAGTATCATTTTTGAAAATGATTCTTTACAGTACTCCAACTGGCACCAACTTCCACGGTAGCATAGTCCCTACCAGAAGGGAATGTAAAATTCATCGAATCGAAAAAAATCTCGATTTTAGCGCTAAAACGAAATTTTAGTGAGCCCACATCTATCCTGAAGAGTCGGGGTTCTCCCGTCACGGAGTAATGCATTGACTGGGAATATAATAAACTTTCTATGCAGCGATAAAAGCGGGTGATTCGCGAGTGAAACGGTACACATGTAGGGTGCCAATTTGTATACGTGTGTCGTCGAACGTGTAGCAATACGAGTGTGTTACCTGTGCGCTGGGTCTTACACGGCATCCGGTCGAGAAGCCGCCAATTTGTGAGGCTGCGCGCGCGTGCATGCAACCGTCGTGGTGAGCGGGCGTTATGATTTGCGAGCGTGCCGAATCGCATAGATTTATCGATGCTATAGTTTATCACGAACGGAGAGCGGACTCCGGTGTGGCACTCTTGGCAGCATCAGCGCCTGGCGACTGGCAAAACGTTAATGGCGAGTTACTGCGTTCTCTCTCTCTCTCTCTGAGCTCACCAGGAGTTTTGTAAGGGTGACAGGATGAAAGACCGCCTATAATATTTATCAAAGATTTAGTCGGTAATAATAATAGAAAGCTGGATGGAAAGACGCGATCACGATATCCTTTTGATCATTGGGGTTGACCCATGCTTCTTTTTCTTCAACATTTCCAGCTATTTTTCATCGATCGACCGAAAAACCAATTTTCGAAGTACTTTATACCATTGCTATCTACTAAGAGTGAAAGGGATAAAAAACCCGAACTTCGAATGACCAGAAACCTCAAAGGCCTGAGTTTGAATAAGCTGGAACTACAATTTTTTGTAGATGTTTGGCTTTGTTTAAAATCAAGGACTTAAAATCTAACTTAGGAACCCAAAAGAACCCAAATACATTTGGTAACGATTTTGCTTTGTATTTTTGGGGAATCTGTAGTTTTGGAATTTTGAAAATTCGGAGTTTTGAGCTTTCTGGTCAATCGACGTTTGGGTTTCCTACCCAACCTTGACAATTTTTACAGAGCTGGTTGAACCACTTTGAAATTCTTGCTGATTGTTTCCAAGAAGAGGGTAGCCGATGCGCCACCTAGGAGGGCTGTTCGGAAATAACGAAACCAAGATGGTCGCCTTCTAAGCCAATATTGGCAAGATCAGCTTCGATCATTGGCTACTTCTATCTGCCTTCATGGGTAAATCAATACCCTTCACAAATGAAGAAATCCTTAATACACTGATGGCTCGTTAATTAAAGTTAAAAAAGGATGAACAAGTTTTCACTTTGGTGAAAACTTATCAGAGTCTCGCCTGCGTAATCTCGAATAGACGAAAGAAGGATTGATCACGAATGTAACGTTTATGTGTATCAGAGCTTGGCCGATGTCCATATACAGTAAAGCGTTGCTTCGTTCTGGTCACTTGTGAATTACCGACACGAGGAACGTCGTTGAACGTATATGGCTGTTCCGGGGAGCAGCACGGATCGTGGCTTCATTACCTGGGAAACCAGTTAGTTATGCTAATATCAACTTATAAACCCTTCATTACCGCTGATGAGCAATTAATACGCTTTGGCTGGAGGAGACCTCGAGAAGCGGTACACGAACGACCGTACCCGCTGCCGCAGTGCTAATGCACTCTGAATGTCTCTCAATTACACGGTGACAGCGTTGACTCGTCGTCGTTGTCGTTGTCGTCAAAGGGGCAAACGTGGACGAGAAACTAAGAGACTCGGATCACTCGCTAAGCTCCATCTACTTCGTGTGCACTTTTCTCTACTATATAACCAACCACCTTTATCGGGAGACACGGAAGCTTTATTTTTTTTTCTTTTTTTTTTAAATTCTTCTTGGCTCGAAAGCTTTGCGTTCGATGGACTTATGCAAGCGTGGCATCGTCGTACGAGTTCGTCGATCCTCGAGGAAGATCCCTTCGTCGTATGACCGCGTTCATCCAACTGCTATAAATATTGCTTTATCGAGTTCTGCCTCGCGTGATTCTCAAACAGCAGGAAGTTCCAAGAGTCGCTTCGATCAACCAAACCTCCTATATTAGTAACAACCGACGAATGTCATATTTATCACGTCCGATTCGTACTGCCACGCAACTTGTCAAAGATAAGAGCTTGTTTTGGTTTGTTTGGGTTTGGGTTCAATGCTTCATTGGACAGGAAAGAACAACGATGAAAAATCAGAACCATGTGATAGCCATTTAGACTTTGGTCAAAGATTTTCACTAGCTAAAAACTAGGAAACGCTGGCGACAGTCATTGATCGTACTAGGGGCCAATAACGATCCTGCCTGATGTGCCAATAGGACTGATTTCGTAATTCGTCAAAATCCTGGCGTTTCTACTGTACTTTAAAGATCAAGATCCAACTTTATGAAGATTTCTTATATAAGTGCTGGGAGCAATATTAATATGATGAAATATCGATCAAATAGGGTAAACTGCGATCTTCTCAGGCTTACAGAACGTTTCGCCATCAAAATGCCTGATCCTATCGGAATCTCTGAAAACACTTTTGGCTCCCTGTGCTCTATTCCAGATGACAAGATTTTTCTATCCGACTGCATTGGCTTTCAGTGTCTAGGATTACACCGAGTGTTACACCTACTGTACACGGACGATTCGAAGATTCGATCGGCGCCGATCTTCTTGGACGTATGTTGTCTCGTGTTCTTACCTCATACACTGTAGACTCGTATGGTGCCTACTGCTCAGCATACTTTGCTACGTCCAGAGTATCTGGATGGACATCCCCTCCAATCTCTCTCTTTCTCTCAACCCATCTCTATCTCTCTTCGACTCTTATACGACGAAGCCAGATCATACAAGTACACAGAGAGAGAGAGAGAGAGAGAGAGAGAGAACGCAGCACGGATGCCTGGATGTTGATCTGGTTAGGCCAGTGTTGCCCCAGGCGTTTTGCCGCGGTCGTCGATCGTTCGTGGTTCTCGGCCTCAGTGCAGCATCCATGAGAGACGGCGGAGCAGTGAAGAGAAAAGGATGGTGAACGCGCGACGACCTCGACAGGGCGTGGCGGGTCACCGATTCTCTTTCTCTCTTCTTCTCTCTCTCTCTTTCTCTTTCTCTCCCATTCTCCCAGTGGCGTACCAACTATAGATACCCATTGGGTAGTCTTCCACCCTGGTTTCATTCCTCAAACTCTCTCTTCTTCATCATCAACCTCATCTTCCATCTCCTTTCTTCTCTCGTACAGATCTATAACGAGAGTTCGTGCACCAGTTGGTACCTCAGGATTCAACGTCTCGAAGGAACCGCTCCGTTCGTTCTATATCGTATACAGTCTTTTTTGAAGTGGACCGGAGAGCTGTTTGCCCCAGCAGTTCACCTCCTACCGTGCACCATTCTGCACGCACCTCGTTTCTTCTTTCTCACTCGCTCTTCTTACACACGTATACAATCTCGATACCATCGCCTGAAAACACCTATCACATACGTGTTCAACCTTCTTTCGATACACGCCGTTTCAAACAGCCATCGATCCACAAACCCAACCAAGCTCCTTCCATGTACTCGTGGAAGAGCTGATCCTTTTTCTACTTCACGACTCTATCGCTTTGGCCTCGAAATCAAAGTTGCTAGTTTACCCAGTGCACGTGTTTTATGTATGTATAGAATTCCAGGTGTGTGTGGGTAATGAAAAAATGGGGAATTCCCCTCCGGGGCTGCGCTAAAGTGCACGCTGTAGGTTTTTCTACGAGGTCAACGCGTACATCATCCTATCGATGTTTTCACTTCGAATACCCCGGTTGTCTAACCCTCCGTAATTTATTAACGGATCTATTATGCACGAGTGAAGGGGATAGTCTAAACTACCGTCTTGATAGCTGACGTTCCTTCGATCCTAAGTCGTTTAGCTGGGTGGTGTGCTCTAGTTTTTATGGTCAAGCCAATAATTCTGTACACGAACGTGCCCACGGGATGGGCACACTTTTGTACGGGAGAAAGAACGGTGAATTAGTATTGGTATCTAATATATATATATATATAAATATATATATATATACAAGTTCTATAGCTTTGGTTGGACGAGCAATCTTCTGAAAGGTTCTATGAACAAGTGAGAATAGACGGGTTTCAGAATCAGATCCAGCTAAGATAAAAGAAGAACTAATAAGGACAAGAAATGGACAACCCCAATGGCGCAACCCACAACTCCAAACGCCACATGAACAAATGGACAAACCCGAACAAACCAGACAACGAATTGACAAACCCAAAAAAACAAACTGGACAACAAATGGACAAACCCAAACAAACCAGATAAAAAAACCAACAAACCCAAACCCCAAATGGACAAACGGACCAACTCAATCAAATCTGACAAGAAATGAACAAACCCAAACAAACCGGACAACAAATGAACAAACCCGTACGAACCAGCCAACAAATGAACAAACCCAAACAAACCAGATAACAAATGAACAAACCCAAACAAAATGGACAACAAATGAACAAACCCAAACAACCCAGCCAACAAATGAACAAACCCAAACAAACCGGACAACAAATGAACAAACCCAAACAAACCAACCAACAAAATGGACAAACCCAAACAAACCAGCCAACAAATGAACAAACCCAAACAAACCCAAACAAAATGGAAAAACCAGCTTGGACCCGGAGGTGTCTAGTAGGTACTCGATACTGTCCAGAGCTGTGACTGTATCCGAGCAAGCATACGGTGACGTGCCCAGCTAATAACGTGTTTGAGGAAGGTATAATTGATGCGGACCCCGGGTATCGCGTCCCGTCATACAGCAACAGCAGAACTATATAATATTCACAAACACGTATATACGGAGGATGGTAACATTGATAAATCCATGTACACGTACATGGGGTTAAGTCGAAGCCCTTCGAGGTTTTGGGACTGGGTGGAGAAAATATAGGTTGTCTTTCTCGTGGGATCGAGAGGCGCCCGCGGTCGCCCGCGGTGCAACACGAAGATGATATATTCCAGGCAAAACCGCAGCTGCAGCGCAAACACCGCATACTCCGGGGTTCTTATTTCGTTGATGCGCAAAATGCATATACAAGGTTTGTTCAAAAAATAAGGTGACTTTTTTCAAATTTCGAAGATTCGAGGTTCTACGTTAAATTTTCGATCTTTTTTTTTGTATGTACTCATTTACCCTACGTATATTGATGTTACCACCCATTTTGCATATCTAATTTATTTTTGGTAAATATTAAGGTTAGACGTGTTTTGGTTTAACCTAAAAAAAAGGGAAAATCAGAAGTTCTTCGAAGATTGGAAAAAAGGCTGGCACAACTTCGTTATATCTTAAGGGGATTTCTTTAAAAGGAACAAAATAGATATTTATAAATATATAATTGTTTTTTTCGAGACAAATAAAAATCACCTTATTTTTTGAACAAACCTAATTCTCTCATTGCACTTTTCAACCACCCAATAATAAGTCCCGATAATAACACCGCAACGGTGACAACGATGACGACGATCGTGTCGACGTCGTAAATTCACGCTACATATAACACGAAAGACCTGTCCGCCACAACGATACCGCGCTCCCAACAGGACGATCGAAGGTCGCGGGCACGACCGTAACGAAATGTTTTTCTTTTTTGTTTTTTTTTTTTAAATTTTTGTTGTTGTTTGGATTTATTCTGCACCTTAATTTCGTGAAATACTACATTTGTGAAAAATTCGAAAATATGACAGTTTTTTTAGGATCCTTATTTAAAAGTAGTAATCCAAATTTACGTGAATATTTTTTTAACTATGGTCAAAGTAAATAAATAAACAATATAAAAAAATAAGAAACATTCTAATTGTATAAAATTGCATTGTTTAACCGTCCAAAATCTTCAATTATTGAAAAACTACTACCAAAATTGTGACTGAAAAAATAACGATGAAATAAAATTCCTGTCTCAAATCGAAGCATATCGAGTGTACCACTGATCCAAACATTTTCCAATTACGAGCCGAACGAATTCCAATTAATTTCCAATAGCAAGCTTACATTTTCCAATTACGTTGAAGCGCGTGGCGCAAAGTCTCTGGTACAGCGGTTTTCCCCATTAGGATCTTAGCACGTATCCAGACTGACCTGGATTTCAAAAGAAATCTGGCTGACTCCTTTTGGTAGAGTACGATGGTGCGTTCAGCCTGTCCAGTAGCCTTGAACACAAGCTTTGGTATTTGTTATTTTGCATTGCGGGACATTCCTCTAAACAATTTTTCTTTTTTTTTTTCTTACTTGTTTTTTTTCAGCATTTTGCAAATAAAATAATTGCTATTTCTATATCGGCTTACCGGGGAAAAAGAAAGGCAATGGAACGCTTTTTCGCGCGTGCTGTGCTCACGCGCGAAAAAGGCTTATCGAGAGAGAACGGTTGGAAAAGCAAGAACGAACGTTTGCGTGCACAAGTCGCATTATAGCCTTGAATATTTCATTCATAAGAGCCGCCGTCGTGGCCACTCGTGTACATATAATATACTTCGAATATATATGTATATATATATATATATGTGTGTGTATATACGGATATATACGTATTAATATATATTCGACGAATATGTATACAGGGTGTGGCGTAAATAGTGGTCCATCGTTAAGGATTCAATTTACCAGATCGTTAGTTAACATATTATTAAATGTTAATTAACATATTAAATGACATATTATTATTTTAACCATTTTTATCCAAAGGTGTCTGAAAAAAAAAATGTTTTCTAATTTTATTGACGAATTTATAATCTTTTGTTACAAATTCGGCTGTTTTATAAAAAATAACCATTATTTTTTATTGTGATTTCTGTTCTGTGCTGCTGAATAATAGACCAATCGTGAAAAATAGGTGTGGCGTATATAAAATGCAATCCATAAAAAAAAAAACAATCAATTCGAATATATAATAAAATAATAAATTAATAATAAAATAAAATAAAATTTGTGAAACAAAATAAACAATTCACAAACAATTCGAAATCAAACAAACAATTTCACAATAAAATATTATAAAAATCAAATAAAATGATAAAGTAATAAATTAATAATAAAAAATCAAAAATAATAACAAATTTCGGATAAATTTATAAAAATATATTTTTCCCTCGGATAAAAATTGTTAAAATCATAATTTATTATAGTTAACTATTTGGTATATGGAATCCTCAACGGTAGACCACAATTTCCGCTACACCCTGTATATATATGACTTTAAATATAGCATATACACGATACGTAGAATGTACTCTATCCTTGCTATATAAACTGCCTCCCATACACCTCTCGGGCATCCGCTATAAAGTCGAGACTTGGCGCAATTACGTTTTGCGCATGAACCCGAGCAACTGCCCCCGGAGCTGTGAATGAATCCTTTTTCCGTTACATATAGTCCGCAAGGATTTTTGTTGCTCCTTGTTCTCGTTTTTTTTTCTCTGTCTCTCTCTCTCTTTCTATCTATCTATCTCTCTCTCTCTCTCTTCTTTGGCTCTTGGCACTGTAGGTATAATATGCAGCTGGGTATACAACTCGTTCGCGTGCACATTCGTGGTATACTTCGAAGATCAACCTGACACGTAAAATAGTGTACGAATTATCGACTGATCGTAAGATACGGTCGAATTAATGTTTATTTTATTATTTCTCGTTTCGTACTTGATAAAAGATCGACTTTGACGTGGATGTTGTATTTGTTGAGAAATTGGAGTATCGAGCATGGGAAAAAGGACGTTTTAATGCTGAATCGACGTTGCTGGGAATTAACGTGATAATATTAACGAAATTGTGGAATGAATTTCGTTAATATTATCATCATTGAAGGGGTTGAAAGAATCTTGTGAAGAATTATTTAATAAGATGCTTAAACGTTTACCAAACGTTTTGACTTTCGCTTTGGATTTGTTTGGGTTTCGACAAAAAGTTCGAAATTTATTAATTTATTTATTTATTATTTCCACATTTATTATTTATTTTTTATTTCTTTATTCAATTATTATTTCCACATTTATTATTTATTTTTTATTTCTTTATTCAATTATTATTTCCACATTTATTATCTATTTTTTATTTCTTCATTTATTTATTATTACCACATTCATTTTTTTTCGTAATAATATTCCGGCTCAAAAAAAAATTCCAATTTAACTATCGACGAGGACTAAAATTTAGTAACATTATTACGATTACATTGATCGTGTCTTGCGAGTTATTGCGATAACTCTTATTCCTTACTCGCGTGACATATAAAGCCCGTAAAAAAAAAAAGTTTCGATTAAAATATCGCCGATATTAAAAGTAATATTCTTCACGAGCACGACTGTTACCACGCCGATAAATCAAAAGCTCATAATTATACACATTATTTCATCTTTACGACTGGACGTATGCGAGACCCGAGCACGCACACACGCGTTCGTACTTATGTCCATACCTCCTCTGTTGTATCCCGATATTGTAATACACGCATCGTATTACTCGCTCAAATAAAGATAACCTGACACACCTAGTGAAAGGTTGCGAATATTCTCGCTACGTATCAATACTCCATATACGTATTTTTATACCGATACCTGAAAACCGCGAATGCGAAACTGCCGAGATTGTTGGTCAAGAACGTCTCCCGTCGATTGACCTCCGATCGTTTCCGTTCGCACGCGACTTACCCTTCAGCTAGTATCATTCTGGAGACTGTACGTGTACTAACAAAAAAAATAAGGGATCAGAACGACATTAAAAAAAAATGATTTATTATTATTGTTTTATTATTATAATTATACTTATTATTATTAATTATTATCAATTATTATTATTATGAATTATTATTGTTGTTGTTGATTATATTATTTGATTATTTTAATAAGAATTTACTATTATCATTTTAATATTGTATTTATATGATTGCAAGTATTATGTCCACATTCACTTTCAAGTAAAATTATTGTATTTAGTATCGAAGGAAACATCTTTAGAAATAGAGAATTTGTCATGCTTTTCATCCAATTAAAATACGTGTACGCGCATTACGTCGATGAATAATTGTTAGCTTGAAGATACCGTTTTGGAACTACGAAATAACATTTTATCATAATTAAAAATAGTATTCAAAATAAAACTATTTTATTATGATTTAAAACGGTATTCGAAAAAACAATTTTATCATAATTTGGAATAGTATTTTAAATAAACCATTTTATCATAATTTAAAATAGTACTTTCCAAAAACGATTTTCTCATAATTAAAAATAGTATTTTCCAAAAACCATTATCTCATAATTAAAAATAGTATTTTCCAAAAACCATTTTCTCATAATTAAAAATAGTATTCTCCAAAAACCATTATCTCATAATTAAAAATAGTATTTTCCAAAACCCATTTTCTCATAATTAAAAACAGTATTTTCCCAAAACCATTATCTCATAATTAAAAATAATATTTTCCCAAAACCATTTAATCACTATAACACCCTGTTATCACCAAGCCTAAGCGAAGTTAACTAAATGTTTCCAACTTCAAAATTCCAAAAGTTAACGAAACAAAAAAACTATATATGAAAAAAAAAATGTAATGTTTCAGAATTTTCGTGAGCACCGCATAGACGGTGCGTCGTTACCGTTGCTATCGGAGGATCACTTGACGGGTCCAATGGGAATGAAATTGGGTCCGGCGTTAAAACTTCGAGCTCTCCTGGCGAGGAAACTCGGCGCTTGTACGGTTTGTCTTCATTGCGCCCATTGCCATCAGACCCCATTGCCGGCATTGAGCGCGGCTGCAGCAGCGGCAGCGACGAATTCGACACAGCCACCCGGTAGGCGACCGAGTAGCACAGGCAACTGACAAACAATGGCGGAGCCTCCGGGTCTCGATGTTGATCCGAATCGCGCATTGCGCATCGAGCGTCGCGTCTCAAGATCCGTTCGTAAACCGGATGTCGTTTTCAAAAAACCGATAAAACAGTGACGCGAGTGCGCGCTTTTCGTATCTCCAACAATTTTTTTTTTTTTTTTTTTTTTTTTTTTTTTTTTTTTTTTTTTTTTTTTTTTTTTTTTTTTTTCTTTTTTTTTAAACAAACTTATCCCAACAACAACGAACCCAAACAACGAAAAAAAAAAAGTGACGGTTTTTCCAATTTGCAAAAACGATCTTCGAGCGCAGCTGATAACGATCGTCGTTGCAAAGTGAAGAAAAAAAAAAAAAAACATACGCGTCCGAGTGTGGAGACTCCGCCTAATAAAAAAGTATATATTTACGATTGATGGAAAAACGAAAGGAGGGGAGGGGAAAGGGGAGGAGAGGGGAAGA
Organism: Ophioninae sp. B BG-2022a; assembly: GCA_030522765.1. Classification (NCBI taxonomy): domain Eukaryota; kingdom Metazoa; phylum Arthropoda; class Insecta; order Hymenoptera; family Ichneumonidae; species Ophioninae sp. B BG-2022a. The sequence goes on from JAPYZJ010001782.1 coordinate 17,955, forward strand.
GGAAGAATGAAAAAAAAACGTACCTAAATTTAGTAACCGTTAATTCTGTATAGAGAAAAGACTCTGCGAAGTGCCTAAGCTGCTTCCGTGACTTGCCGATTTTTTCGGCACGTCCGGTTCATCAGGAAGTACTCGAGTGGAAGAAACGAGCAATACTTGCCTGACGATCGTATTTTTCATTTTTTTTTTTCTTCTTTCTTTTGTTTCTTGTTTCGCTTTTTTTTTTTTTTTGGGCCTGTGGAGGTCGGTAATCGAACTGGTCGTATTTATTTTTACCCCTCGCAACAATCTCCGATACTCAAACGCGAAAAAAAAAAAAAGTAGAATGTCTTATCAGTTATTGCAAATTGTGATAATTGCCAATTGTATTTCGGGAATGTCCACGAGTCGATTCGTCGAGACGATTAAATTAATGTTTCGATTCTTGTCGAGGAGGTACGATTTTATCAACGATCGTAAAGAATCGATATTGCCTGTCGAGGCGAGAAATTATTCTTGCTGCACGAGATAAGGATCATTAGTGACAATACAACTGCATCAACACGCGCGAGTATCTCGTAACTTTCATTCGCGAAAAGACAACGTAATCGCTGTTACGTCTCGTTGTTTTTGTTGTTGTTGTGTTCATAGTTTTTTTTTTTTTTTTTTTTTTTTTTCGATCCTCGGAAATCGAACCGGTGAATCGTCCGTGAGGACAAATTGTCGTCGCCGCAATCTCGACTACGATATCGCCTGTCGATTCTTGAAACGACGCGACTCGATGGCGATTCGACTCTCGATCTCGTTGGTTTTATTTACTCCCGCTAGAGAACGCGTTATCGGACATGACCGTGCAATGTATCACTCGAGCAACGTTCAAGCCTGATGATACTATCGATTCTCGTTTCGATCCAAAAGACAATACACATCGCGATACAAGTTAAATATACAACGAAAACAATTTTTTTTTTTTTTTTTTTGTAAATGGAAAGCTCAATGAAATTAATGGGGGGTCTTGAAGGAATTGTTTATGTTCCATGGTGAGTCCTTCAATGATTATTGATGACAAGAAAATTAAATTAAATTATTTTTTAAAAATCGATGACTTCTCGATCGAGCTTGATGCCGCAAAGGGCAAACGAAAAATCGGGAGAAATATATTTATAAAATAAAAAAAAAACTAAAAGAGCCGATCGTCAGGAACGAAATTATATGGTGAAAATTACTGAGGATAAGAAGTGAGTGTGATAGACAAAAAAAAACAAATACTGTGTAAAGATAAAATAAATTAACGAATAAAGTGCCCTGACAATAGCGAGAACCATGTGCAATAATAATAATCTTTCGACTCGATACATAATGATTTTTTTTTTTGTTCTTTTTTTTCGTTTTTTTTTTTATAACTCTAAGGGTAATTTACGTACTTGCTCAAATCGTTGTTTCTTTTATATATATATTTTAACGAAGTTTTTTCCTTCCCTTTTTCTTTTTACATGTGAACGATGTATGACGAATAAACGAAATTATATTTTTGCTAACAACGCTACGCGTGAAAAAGTTTCGAAATGTGAAATTTTCGTTCGTTGAAAACGAAACGAAGACTAGAATAAAAAGTAGTCTCATTACACACTCATACACACACACACACACGCGAGCAATCTCGTGCCCAAGTGATACGCGAAAAAGAAGAAGAAACAATCGACTGAAAGCAACGATTAATTAAGATGTTGAAACGATTTTTTTTTTGTTTGTTTGTTTGTTTAATGATTAATTAAAACGTTCGGGGAATTGTACAGTTTTTTTTTCCTTTTTTCAGCTGTAACATTTATTTATTTAGAAATTAAGTGCTGCCTCATTGTATTCGCGTTATTCGGCAATTTAAAAATGCCTTGTACGAATGCCGACAAGCAGCGAAAAGAAGGGAAATAGAAAAGCCGGATTTGAAAAACGAAAGAAAAATATACGAAGAAAGAGAAAAAAGTTCATACGACCTGCAGTATTTTTTGGTAATTATGCAGAAATAGGGCTCCGACTGAATTTTGATGGGAGAGTTTTTGTTTTGCTATAAATTATTTTAGTTAGTCACCACTAGTGATATTTAGCCGGCTAAAGCTGGTATTTTTAATTATTTCGATAAGTTATGAATTTTTAAAGTTTGAAGAAAAATGCAATAAAATTTTTTCGAAATGGGCCTTCATTAGTATCACCCAAACAAACCCAAACAGCTTCACAATTTATGGAAATAATTAACGTTGTTCAGGTTTGTTTGGGTTTAATAATTAAAAATGTCAGCCTCCACCGGCTAAATATCACTAGTGGTGACTAATTAAAATAATTTATGGCAAAAAAAAAAATCCTCCGCAAAAATTGAGTTGATTCCCCATTTCTGCATAATTACCGTATTTTTAGATTAACATTAGCCTGAATTTACTGCAGAATTTAAATATCGTAATTATGAATAAAACGTATTCATACTGAAACGAATCTTTACGAAAGGAAGATTGGACGTGGACGGTTGTCAGAGTTTTTCCATCCGGGGTACTCGACCGTCAATTTTATTCGATGAACTCGTTTTGAAAAACGTTAAAATCTCTTCCTTATCACGATTTTTTCAAGAGCTTGAATAATGCCGAATAATTTTTTTTCGTTTTTTCCTCATTTTTTTTCTGGATGAAAAAAAAGGAAAAAATATATTCGGACGAGCGGAGACAGTTTTTGAGATTTGGAGTGTAATTACGACGGATTGTTGCAACGCGGCTTTTACTTAAATATAAAAAAAAATCGTTTCGATGTACATATTCCTGCTTAAGCATTTATTTATGTATTTCCCTGCTCACGTGACACGGAAAATTAAAAGCGTAGTATTTTATTTAGCACCGGAAACAAAAATTACGCACTTATTATTTTAACGATGTAATCGAATTTCATGAATAAAAATACATAGAAATAAATACACATATAGAGACACACATACGTGCATAAAAACACGCAGACACACAATTCACACGTGTATAAAGAATACATGAACGATTATAAAGAGATGTTTTTTTTTCTGTGTTATGCCGTTGAAGAGTTACGTATAAAAGATTAAATTTTGAAGTAACGAGTATACCGATAACGATTTTATGACTTTTTTATTTCTACTCATAATTTTCCTTTTCCCAAACAACGAATTTTTCATCTCCATATTTTTATCTCACTCCTTCACTGTCCACGATTTTTTTCCAAGTTTTAATGATATCGTACATTACGTTTCAATGCATCGGAATAATTAATTATTTTTAAACGGATTTTTAATTTAACAGAAATTTTTAATTTCTAAACAGAAGTTTTATTGTTTCTGTCGCGATGGAACAAAAAATTGTGCACAAATGTGCAAAATTTACATATATATAAATATACATAAATATATTTTTATAATTAAATTAATAAATCTCAAAATAAAATGTAATAAAAAAAACCTATAATCTATAATCTATAAAAATATATAAACCTGTAAAAAGCTAGCCTATCAAGCGTATTCTTTACATCGATATTTTGAAATTCACAGTCCTTGAACTTTCATCCTATTCGGTCTTTGTTTCATCGACGACCGATAAATCTGCGCAGCAGATTAATACGATCCCCTGTTCCTAAGCGTCGATGGATCTGGGAGTCTCGCCTGTAAACACGTTCAATTCATTCGTTTCGCTATTTGCGTAAACATAAATGACCCAGATAAAAAAAATCTTTGCGTTACTATTTCAAAATGACTTTTCGGTCTCCCTAATTAGTGGGTAGTGGGAGAATTCTTTCGATATTTCGCGAAGCGGATTAACGTTATCAATATTTACACAAAAACTCGAAATTTTGGTCATAAAATATTTCCAATATTTGTGGGAATTAAATTTAATTAATTTTGCAATAATTAACCTATAAATTCATATGTTTTACAATTCCTAAATTATTTAATAAAAAATGCCACAATAATTCACGTATAATTATTCAATCAAGAATTCGTAGTCCTAAAATTTTTGAAAATATTTGCAACTTTTTAATACCTATATTTACACCCTAACATTAATCGCATTCTATAAAAATGAAAAATGAAAAAGGAAGATTTTTTTTAACCACGAAATTGACACAACATTTTGCCACAACGAAATTCACAACCCAAACAAACCCAAACATCGGAAAAAAAGTTTTTGGTGAGTAGAAAAAAATAATAAAAAATAATTTCAAAAGGTAGGATCGATATATAGGATTATGGCTGATGTACTCACTTCACGATGAGTCGCGATGACACCATCCTCTTCGTTGGACAGAATGTCCACATACGCTTTTCCACTCCCATCAATGGGGATGGTTTTACCGGTACACTCTCCATCAATTAGGCTTCCGGAAATGATGTCACAATAAATACCATAAGGAAGCTTCGTTTGGATGATTTTCACCAGATTCATCCTGTCGACGTTGATTGCGACGAATCCACGATCACCGCGCGAAAACGCAATTTGATTGTTCCCATTGTCCCACCAATCGGTTATCGGAGTGTCGTTGACGACGTTGCGAAATTTCACCATGTTGTAAATTTGTCGCCAACGATGCTCGCAAATCCAACCACTGCCGCAGCTGTCGTCGTTATTTATCGAAGGTGAGATTATATTTCCTTGAGCGTCGGCTGGGGGCCCCTGATCCGAGTAGTCGAAAGCGAAAGAACTCATCACTCTTGGAGTCCCGTAAGGATGAGCCAGCATAAACGCAACGGCGACCTGAAACAACGATCGAGGTAGGTTCGAAAATTGTTTTTTTAAATAATTAAATATTATACTTTGTAATTATGGGCTGAGTCAACGTTTTTTGGAAAAATGACAAATGTTATCATTCATAACATTTGTCATAAGATTACGTTTTGTTGAATTTTGTGCAGCGGTCATTTTGGAAAAACGAATCTCGTCAAAAACGTGGGGAAACGATTTTTTTTTTTGTCGAAGATAACTTTGGGGATACGTTTTTCGTCAAGGACAACTTTGGGGAAACGTTTTTCGTTAAAAATAACTTTGGTGAAACGTTTTTCGTTAAAGACAACTTTGGATATGTTTGGGTTTTTGGAAAAACGGATCTCGTCAAAATTTTGAAAAATCTCGTCAAAAACGAATCTCGCCAAAAAATTTTGGAAATCTGGTCAAAAACGTGGGGAAAAAATTTTTTTTTGTCGAAGACAACTTTAGGCAAACGTTTCTCGTCAAAAACAACTTTGGAAAAAAGTTTCTCATAAAAAATAACTCTGGAATAACGTTTATCATCGAAAACAACTTTGAAGAAACGTTTCCCGTCAAAAAAAAACTTTGAGAAAACGTTTCTCATAAAAAACACCATAAAAACGAATTTTTCATATAAATGATTAGATCAACACGAAATATCGTACCTTATACAATTTAGACGTTTTGTAGGTGAGTATCGGACTTCCATTACCATGTCCTCGTTGATTGTCATGGTTGTCGATAAAAACGAGGGCATCCTTACTAGGCAAAAGACCCCAGGTTTCTCCAAAGCTTCTGAACCACTTTAAGGGGTTGTCACCTCTCATTCCTCTACTGATCTCCAAACCGTAACGAAATTCCGTAACGGCGCCCAATCCATTGTACTCGTACTTCGAAATGACATCGCCACCATTATCGATTACTTCTTGATAAATGTAAGGCCGGGAATTTGTCGGGAAACCGTGCTCCGGGTTGAGATTTCGTAGACGGGAATAAATAACTTCTAGATCTTTCGGCCACATGTGTTTGGAAGCGTCGATTCTGTAAAAGTAAAATATAGATATTTATTGAATGGAAGAAATAGAGATAAAGTGAGAGAAAAATATTAATTGATTAATACAGATTAATATAAACTAGAGATACTTTCGAGTAAATTTTTAAAATACATAAAAGAATAAAAAAAAATAAAAAGAATAATAATAATATAATATACAAGAATATAATATAAAATATAAAATAAATAAATATAATAAAATTATATAATATATAATATAAAAAGAATAATAATAATAAATATAAATAAATCGTACAAATTAATATTAAAAAAAAACACAAAAAGAAGGTAACGCAAAAAATGAGAAAAAGGAGGATATTAAAAAAGTTACATCATAATAATAATAATGAAGTAACGAGCCCAACCAAAATAAATTTGTTATAACAATAATAATAATAAAAATAATAATAATAAGTAATACTAAAATAACCTAGTGTATATCTAAACTGAAAAGATACGCAGAAATAAATAAATATCTACGTTGAATCAGTCTTTAAAAAAAATGATATAATTTCGACTCATTCGAATTTTCAAAAAACAGAAACTGAAAAAACGCTGATAAAATTATTTTTCATTGATGACTCGCTTGTCAATGTAATTTTGGAAAAGTAAGTAAAAAAAAACAAACCGAAAACCGGCAACTCCAGCGTCGATGAGTGTGTTCAACAAATCGACGATTTTCGCTCTGACGTATTCCTTCCCTTGATCCAAATCGTGAAGACCAACGAGTTCACAGTTTCTGACTTCAACCGGGTTCGAGAAATTGTTGAGTCCGCAATAAGGGTGAAAATGATCGAGCGTGTAAGGAACTTCCCAGTAGAGTCGAGCTCGGGTGTCAGCCGAAGATCCGGCGGTCCCTACAATATCCTTATGATCGCCGGACATATGATTGAGCAAAACGTCCACGTAAATTCTAACCCCAACTCTGTTGCATCGCCGCAACATGCTTCTCAATTCCTGTTCGTTACCAGATCGCGTGACCAACCGGTAAGATATCGGCTGATAACGCTCCCACCATGGTCTTGATGCGACAATCACGTTTTCCGTTACCGGCGATATCTGCGTAAAAGATCAACACTATATTGATTGCTTCTCTACAGGAAAATCATCGATAGTCACGAGATACAAATGTGCAAAGTTCGCTCCAGTAATTCGCGTATACGGTTTAGTAATAATGTTTTTTTTTGGGTCTCAAATATTATGGTGAAAACTTGCTCTCATCGCAGTGTGCTTTTTCAATATTTTTTTTTTTCAATTGCATTTTCTTTCGATAATAGCGTTATTTTATAATTGCATTTTTTTCAATAGTAAGGTTTCTTTAAAATAGCATTTTTTTAAATGTGGAGTTTTTTCAAATTTGCCTTCTTTATCATAGAATTTTTTATAATCGCTTTTTTATTATTTAATTTTTGTACAATTTGATACTTGAATAATTTCGTGTTTGAAAAATTCAATTTTTTAAAGTGAGTTTTTTTATAATTGCGTGTTTTAATGATTCAATTTTTTTTATTTAATTTTTGTAACTATAATTTTATATTTGAATAATTGCGAGCTTTTATAATTCAAGCTTTTGGAAGAAAATTTGTTTATCCTTGCATGTTTTAATAATTCCATATTCTTATAATTCAATTTTTCAATAATTGCTTTATTTTCATTCCAATTACGATTTTTCTCCTGATGGATGCAATTAAATAAAGAAGTAGTGTAATGAACCTCGATTTATAAAAATCAATAAGCATCATTATAAAAAACTTGATTAACGATTTACCTGAACACCGGCAAAGCCTTTTGGTGCGAGAAAGGTTTCGCACTCGTTTGCGATATCGTTCCATTTCCATTCGAATAGATGTACCATGACATGACGTCCTGGCACGTAGTTTGGATTATTGTGAGATGAGAATCGTATCTCGGCGGCGATGGCAGAGCCGAGTAACAAACTCGCGACAGTCACGATCGTACGATGAAACATTCTGAGACCAGTGTACATCGAAGACGAAGAATCCGCAGATATATATAGCCCTGGTTATCGCTAAATAACTCGCGCCTCGCTTCCATCTTCCGTTTCTTGTTCCTTCTCCCCCATCGAGAAATCATTTTGATTTTCTTTTTTTTTTTTTTCCTCTTCCCGCCTTACGCTCAATCACGATTGATCTCCTTATCTCGTGGATTTCATTTTCAACAACGTATCGTAGCTCGTGCCCGGCAAATAAACAAGTCACTCCCCCTGATTGCGATTTATCGTTATCAGTGATATGTTAAGATCGATTCCAACTATCGCGCGGTACCATCGAGAAAACGGTATTTCGTTAATCGATTTCTCTGAACTTGAACAACGAGAAAAGAAACAAACTCGATGCTCGCTATCTCGTTCCATTTTCGTTTCTTCTTTGTTTTTTTTTTTGCTATTTTTTTTTTCATGTTCATATCAATCATCCAATCTGAATAAAAACGGTAAAGAGCCAAACCGTAGTCATCTTTCCAGTTTCGTTGCGAAAACTTGACGAATTAGCCACGAGCTACGTGAACCCAAACAAACCCAAACACACCCAAAAACACAAAAAAACCCAAACGAACCCAAACGAACCCAAATAAAACCGAATAAACGCCAAACAAACTTCAACATCAATCGTCGTCGAATCGCTGAACCATCCAAATCCGGTGACCGGAAATTAAAAGCGATTAATCGATCTCTCGAATTTGGATGGGTTTATGCGGAAATTGAAACCCTTAAACTTGATCAGCAACCGCCGATTACTTTTGGGAATTACATTGCATGATTATTCGAAACAGAACGAAAAAAAAAAAAGACAAATGCATTGTATTAATTAACGACCGATAAGATAAATCATTTCACCCATTCACGATCGTTGATCGAATCAACCGGAAACGTCGAAATATCCACTGTTATCTATCTTAATTATTAGCTAAATTAATTTTGTCGTAAATTACTTTACGGCAAAAAAAAACTCCCGCCTAAATTCAGTTGGAGTCCCACTTTTGAATAATTACCGATTTCAATTTTATCGACGTACCCAATAGATGAGATCGCAAGTGTTGGTTCACCGGAAACTAACGATTTAGCGTTTCAATGCAGCAGCAGCTTTCATAATTGCACAATCGACGATATCTCGTGATTCATAGGTGTAAGGTCAGGGTATAAAGTTCGATCGATTGTTGATCCTCGCTTCATCTCTCTTTTCACATAGCACATACATACGAGAACACGAGTGTACGGGTAAGTATTGAATTTTTGCTTTGACTCTTTATTATCTCCACAAATTATTTTTTTTTTTATCGTTTTGCACTTTTTCTTAGTGTTGTTTTTTTTTTCTTCTCAATTTTACTACAGTATATCACAACATTATATAGAGATCGAACTTTAGGTAGAATCATTTCGCTTGGCGAACTGACGGGAAGTCGTATTTCTTTTCATCTCGTGTCATATATATATATATATATATAAAGCACACGTTTCCAATCGTTCGTACTCTTTGCTTTTCTTTTGAATTTTTTAAAATGTTTTTTTTTCGTTGTTTCTCGTGTGCCATTTATTTTCTTTTTTTTTTGTTGCACACCAATCGTTCGACAGTTATCAATGATTCAAGAGTAACTCACGATGACTGACGACGGGACAACTGTTACGTCATCAGAAAAAAAAACGCGACACGAGACAGACACGTAAACAGGAGCAAGCTGATTATTGATTTTTCTCTTTTTTTTTTTCAATTTCAGCATCGTACTCGTGTATACACATCGTTACAACGAAAGCCAAAATTCATAAAGCGCGTTATCATGTTTTCTTAAAAAAAAAAAAAAATATATGTCACCAGTGAATATTCAAATAAAGAGACGATCGGTCGAAAAGATTTTTTTTCTTTTTCTTCGATTCGTCGAAGCCCGAAATATCGATGATTATTTTTCCCTACCAAATCGATAAATCGCAATTGCCGACGAGTTGCGGATCTTTGAGGATCATGATCATGATCATCTACCCGATCGATATCCGATCGTGATTCGAACGCTCGCGAAGTTTTTTTTTTTTTTATGAGTCATTCACAGGTACTCGGCAACAACAACAAATATCGTGTGATATGACAGCATCAGCGAGAATCGTAACAGCTAATAATGAAATTGAGATGGCGATCGCTCGGGATGCTGCGATTACGAATATCGCACGAGAAACTAACGCACATTCATGAAACATCAATCGTAACGGTACACGACCGCGGGAAGGCTCATCAACGACGGTAAACTTTTTTTCTTTTTTCTTCATCTTTTTTTTCAATTCTTTTCACCAATGGTATTTCCACAAGTTTGGGTTTAATATTAGACGATAGATTTTCTTTTTTGATCACATATACATATAAATATATCCCTGACACTTATGCAATCGAGATGCACATAACGTTACATTATAAAATATTACCGACACAAGGCTGTTGCGGTTGGCTTTTTCAAACCTTTCGTTCTTCGTTACAATGGAAATTTAGTTCGAGAAAAATTCTTTCTTTCCTTTTTTGTTTTTTTTTTGTTTCATTTTTTTTTTGGTTATTTTTTTCGATGCAAGAAATTGTAAGTTACAAAGCCTTGACGTTTTGTAATCGGACGATTGTTTATCGTTTTGTAAACTCAATTCAATAGCGCGCGGAACACGATTCTAATTGGCATCGACTTTCATTTTTTTTTTTAAATGCAATTGTTACGGTTCGAGAAGAAATAAAAAAAGCGAAAAGACAGATGCAACGAATTGACGCAAGGTTTCTTGATTTACAATTTTTTTTTCCTTTTTCTTGTTGCTGAAGGAACAATCGACAGTAGAATAATGTATTGGGTTCATATAGCGTGGTGATCGATTTAAAAAACATTGAAAGGAATTACTATGTCAACAATCATTTTTGGCTTTGTGTTGAGTTCAATAGGAGAAAACGTTTTTACTGTATTGATTATCTTTTTGTTTTTTAATACTTTTTTTTTAATAACGTTTCGAAATGAAAGATGAGGCAAATGAATTTCGATGACTATGAGGGATTATTCACATTTCGAAGTACTTTTGAAAAAATGAGTACTCTGGTTACACACCAACCACAAACATGCCGTTCAACGGGATTATACATTTCAATTGTCTTTTTCATATTTATCTTACAACCAACAAATTGCTTGTTACAACCATGTCTCATTGCAAGCTGCGCCAAAAATCCGGATGATCATTGGGGGTACTGCAGTAACAGACCAAAAAAGTGATTAAGATTTATTAAAATTTACGACGAGATCTCTTTCTCGGTTTTAAAATAAATGAGAAAATAATAACTAGTGCCTACGTTAAGATAAGATAGAATATGAAAAATGCAAAATTTCGATAAGGTACAAAATAACGTATTTGCATTAAAAAAACAAAGCCTCAAATTAAAATTTTTGTCGTTATTGGTACATCGAAAAGAAAAAATGTATATGCGTTACGATTTTAAATAATAGGCCAATTAAATATTTATTAGTATTTTATAATTCCTAAAATACCTCCGATTTCGTTTTCCATAAATTAATTAGAAGAAAAAATCAAATCGACCCAAATTGATTATCAGATTTTTGAGACGTTACTCCGGAGTACCCCCTTAAGAGTTACGGGCGTGTATCGTTTATAACAAATGAGACAATCGGCGTGAGCGTTAATGCACGAGAATTATTATCCAACCCACTTGGAAGTGGGTGTACGCTGTTAAAAATAATTTCTATGACATCAACAAATATTCTTTGCCAAGGCGGAGCATATTTAAATTTACGATATTGCCAAATTTTATTTCAGCGAAATAACACTTAATTGAGCGAAAAAAAAGACAGGTACGAATTAGCACACCTTATTTTCTCATTCTTCATTCAAACGAAAATTAAAAGTTACGATCAGCTACAACGTTTAAGGGAGTACGAGCACGGTACCCAACGAGAAAAAAAAATGCTTCAAGCATTTTATTTCGAAAAAAAACTGCTTCAAGCATTTTATTTCGAAAAAAAAAATGCTTCAAGCATTTTATTCCGAAAAAAAATGCTTCAAGCATTTTATTTCAAAAAAAAAATGCTTCAAGCATTTTATTTCAAAAAAAAAAATGCTTCAAGCATTTTATTTCGAAAAAAACTGCTTCAAGCCTTCCATTTTGAAAAAAAATGGAAACAAACTCAACAGATCTGACATTTCTCGAAAAACTATGTGAAATCCATTAACTCTGATTTTATTTAACGACAATAAGTTTTTTTTTCCTTTTTTAATGATTTTATATTTTACGCATTATTCGTATCGTGTAAGTATAATTCAGGATGAATGAGGTACGTGCTCATACTGACATAATTCGCTCGAGGCAGTTGGCGATTTATGAAAATCAAACGAATAATCTCTCCTCCCCATATAATACATAGGTATCGCTTTCTCATGGAGGAAGCTTCGTGACAGTGAATAAAAAAAAGTGTTGCACGAAATTATCCAAACTCGTTGTACTCGCTTGATGATAATTCATTGATCGAATCAACGCGCACGAATCTTTACGATCTCCAATACGGCCATGTTAAAAGTGAAAAAAATAAACTACAACACAAAGTGTCTTCAAAAAGTGAAATAAATGAAATATTCAAAGAGCGTAAAAAAAGCTCTCGAAAAGCCTTCGAAGATTTTTGTTTTAGCTGTAATAATAATAAATTAAGGGTCCTAAATAAAAGATACGAGAAGCGAATTGCAAAGGCTAAAATTCCATCGATCAAAATCGATCAATCAGTGTCAATCGGAGTACGATTTATTTACCTCAGACCGAGACAAGCCCTCGTCGTTTTAAACACGAAATATCGTTTTACAATCTCCGAAAAGTTTTCATTCGGAGGCAGGATTCGCCCCGGCAGTCTGACTATTTATTTACGTATTTTTATTTTCGTAATTGGCTCTCAACCGTACAGTATCAAATATAGAACCCCCGATATCTCCGACTACCCGATATTAGAATAAGTAATGAATCGTAAGTGAATCGTAAATTCCTGATGGATATGTGTTCTAATGAATTTGAATTCTTCCATGTGAAAAAATGTTAGGATGCCATAATATCATCGACAAAATATCAGACGACAAAACATCATCGTTTGGGTTTGTTTGGGTTTGTTAGTATTTCTTATCACGATTTGTGTGTTTGTTTGTACGTATTCATATTTTCGTTTGAGTTTGCTTGTTTCTGGATTTCCCAAGGATATTTTATCATCATGATGTTTAGTCGTGTGACCAAGTAACATATAACCAAAAAAAAAATACTTCGCGTGACAATCGAAGCTTCAAAAAAACCATTATTTTCCCAATAAATCAACGATGAAAAATTCACGATTCCCCAACCAAAAAAAAAGCCCAAAAAATCAAATTAAAATTTATGAGTTTTGTATAGCAGAACTAAATCCGATCGACCCTCTCGTCTCAGAACGAATCTTATGTATAATCCTCCGATAATCTCGTTCGGTTGAACTTGATGAATTTCCGGATATTCGTCATCGCGTGTCGCGACTGTTGCCGGACTTGAAGTTTCCTTCGTGAGATTACTGGTCTCGACTTCAAGGGCGTTACTTTCGATGATTGCCGTTGTTGTCGTGGCCGTTGCGCCGGCTGCTGCCGTTGGTGTCGTCGGCGTCGTTCGCGTCGTTGATGACGTCGATGTCATCGTCGTGGTCGCCAACATTTCTGAACCCGTTGTCGTCATCGTTGCCGTCGTTATCTTTCCCGTCGTTCCTATCATCATCGTCATCGAAGTCGTCATCGTCATTGTCGGCGTCGTCGCGAACGTCTTTTCCGGTGTCCCGGCGCTCCTGGTGACTCTAGCCTCCGCGGTTGTAACTTCCGCCATGGCCGCTATCAAGGCGGCCGGGGCCGGAGGTTAGTTACTACCGGAATGCTGCTTTTGATCCGAGCCGACATCGCTTCCCGACGAGCTCAATGTCGTATTGCTACCATAAGGATCGAGCGACGATTGAACGGACATGCTGCGTCCTTGTCTCCTCACTCGGTAGGGGGAGAGCTTTTCGGGGTCGACACTGTTCGGGTCTGCCTGCAACAATCGTCTGTTCAAGTCACTTCCGGTCCGAATCCGACCAAGGTCAAACTCAAGGACACGTTATACAGGTACAGCAAGTGATCAATTTACAATCTGGAAAAAAAAAGAGCTAGCTCCAACCTGGCACTTGGTATCATCTGGTTTTTTTTTTTGACAACTTTGCTAGCTGATAACAAATAGTTTCACTAGACAAACTTTGCTAGCTGATAACAAATAATTCAATGAATTCGTTTTTAATTCGGGATTTAAAAAAAGATAAAAATTTAATCTTGCCTTATTCGAAGACTATTCTGATTTTTTAGTACGGTATATATTATAGTATATATTATATATTGCAGTGGATCATCTGATTTACTGAAAATATATCATAAAGTATATATTACATTCTATATTTACTGCAATATATAGTATATTTATATACTATCTAATATTATAGTTCTAATTTTATTATATTATCATATAGTAATATAGTATATATTCTATACTACAGTAAACCATATGATTTACTGCAACTTAATTCCACCTTTATCCCTTACTATTAAAAGCAACCAAACGTTTATTTTTCCTCGATTGGACAACGTCTAGGAACCGTTTTTTTTTTTCGATCGAGCATCTCGTTCGACACGCAATTTTATAGTGGATTCTTAAGCACGTTTTCCGTCGTGTACAGGCTCGCGTATAAATAACGAGGTACACGAGTTCATTAATTTTCGTATTCGTCCGTTAACTAATAAAAACGAAAAAAAAAAAGAAAAAAAAAGAAGAAGAAGAAAACACAATCCCACTGCATTATTGATACGATGACAGCGATAATTCATCAATGATCAACGTGTACACTTTATGTACCGCGTGTACGTTTTATCGTGCCAACTCGCCGAGACATCGGAATTAAAAAAGATCTTGTAACGACAGTTGTTAAACTACTTTCAGTCCGAGTCTTCCTTTTCGTTGAATATATATGAATATACGTTGACGTATGTGAGAGCGTATAAAAAAAAATACAGTCAGACTGGAGACACGCACCTGATAGGCAAAAGCGACCACCATTATTCTCTCCGGCACCAATTGAAGAGGACGAACATCTTTCATAAGGACTCGGGTCGGTATCTTGTGGAACTGTATGAACTCCAAGAAATTTCCGAGCACGTCTTTAAGAAGAACGCTCTCGTCGTTGTCGCAATATTTTTTGCTCCACATGAGAGCAGCCTGTAAAATAAACGCGGAAAGAATAATCGATGCGTGACGCAAAATGATGAAAGAAATTACTCGCCCGATAAAACGTGAATCGATAGAACCCTTGCGTCAGAAAAAAAAAAACAAAAAAAAAAAAAACAGCGAAGTCGAAAAAACTTTTCGCCGAGATAAACGTTTTATCAAATTCGATATTATAGATCCTTACCTGAAATTTCGTAAATTCATCGGCTCGCAATTCGTCCCGAGCGAGAATCAATCGTACAACGTGTTGGGGCAAAAGAGTGAACGAACCGAGATTGAGAACCTCGTTACCATGCTCGTCAATGAATTCCAGTACCTTCGATCAAAGGAAGAAACGAAATGGGTAAGCTACCTGATCCATGTAAGGCCAAGTGCCTTTTTTTAAATTTTATTATTATTTTTTAATTTTATTTTTATTTTTTAATTTTATTTTTATTTTTTAATTTTATTGTTATTTTTATTTTTTTTTATTTTTTTTTATTTTTTTCGTACGAGGTTATAACGAATATGGCCTTATTATGAAAAGTCGTCTAAATAAAGCCCAAAAAACGCTTTTTTTAAAAAAAGCTCGTAGTTAATACTGAACATTGTTTTCTCAACCAAAATTATTATTAAAACGTTGATTATTAAATAAATGAGTTAACAAACTTTTTTGTTTTATTTCAACATTCATAGTTTTTTTTTTGTACTTAACAACTAATAAGATGGGCCTCACATGGGGCAGGTACCTTAGATAGAAATCAACGATTATTCTCGAGAGCTAATGATCCAGCACATCTATTAATGGCGATTACACGATGGCTCTGTACTCCCTTGATATATCAGACATAGCTGTCAAGATTTTGAATTCGTTCATCAACTCGTGTTAATCGGGAGAAAAGATCGAATTTTATCAGTATCAACGATTGGGTGCAAAAACAGGCACGAGTGTGGCAGTGGCCAATGAGAAATCTTATAATCAAACTTTATAGTTGTATCGTTTAGAATTGGTGTGAGATAACGAAAAAAAAAATTAGAAAAAAATATATATATATATTTCTATATATGTCGCAAAGGCTCGATTCGTGACATCATTATTGTTACAGGCATATCCGAGTTTGAGGAATTTTCGATAAGTTATCATTCGAACGAGGGCAGGTGATAATCACGCGTGCCAAAAAATTAGTCAAAAATTCCTTTTTTTTTCTTCTCTTTTCACTGATCATAGTAAATGTTAAGATAAACAACCTTTTGTACTAGAGACTTTGTACACTTGTATTGTATATAACGTTCGGCAGATGCCAGTAGAGCGCAGACCGTATCCACTGTTATGCAACATTGAACAAATCCGGTGCAAGCTTTTCTCAATTCGTCCAAACCGTAATAATCCGCTGCATTCATAACACCTGTCAATAAAATTAATCGATAAATAAATCATCGCACCTTATGAAAATTTTGAGATCGTAACTATTGAGGCAATCATGAAATCATATTGAAAAGTATGGAAACCGGAAATACTCACCGAGAAGTGTTCTCGGCTGCAACGTGACGCATCCGGTATGAATGTACTCGATCAGCTGGCGAAAGACGTCGGGCTCAAATTCTTCGATAATAAGAGTATGATGCTGATTCGCCTGTGGCTAACACACAGGTATATTGATCAGTTGATGCACCTCCATTGAGAAATATTTCAATCTGTTTTCACGGTTGCCCAATTATCACCAGTAATAAACAAAGTTTATTAATTAAATCGAAAATAATTTATTAAATTTAAATTGAATTCAATCAAATTTAACCAATTTGTTAAATCAACTTTAACAAATTTAAAAAATTTAAATTCGTTTCAAGTTAAAGTTGAAGTTAAAAAAAGGAAAGTTAACACATTTAATTTAATAAATTTGGTTGAACTAATTAAATGAAATTCATTTAAATCAGTTTATCAATAAACAAAGTTTATTATTAGAACTTTTAAGTTCTCGGAGGCACTTCCGTGATGAACTTGTGCCAATTAGCGTTTTGTTATTGCAATAAAAAATCTATAGGCAGCGTTCGTACACAAAGCTTCGTTTCAAGCGATATTCAATATTTCCTTTTGCTCGTAAGCGATTGAAGAGCCCGAAGAAAAAGCGATACAATTTCCAATACGTACGACAAAAAGCTTCCTGAATTTAATGTCCCCATTGTGTATGCATGGGTGTCCCATATTGCATGCACAGCACCTCCGAGAGAATTCAATACTCATCGCAAAATGCGGAATACCGGTGGCAAGGTCAGACTCTAATTACAAATCTCACTCGTAAGTGGAAATATACTAGTTTTGGTCAGACGTGCATTTTAGCATCAGCTGAATTAAAGTCTTTTCAACTCGATCAGCAATTAATTTATCTATCTTTAAAAAATCACTCCTACCAATTAGCAAAATCATTTAAAATTTACCAAATTTTATTGAACAAATAAATCCACTTTTCTAATGACAATACCGATCTCTACTCGATTTTAACTATACGTGTTTCAATTTATTGTTACAAATTGAAACGTGGAATCATATGGATAACAACAATTTACTTATGCAAAAATTATCAGTTGCAAAATTACTTCGTAAATATTTAGTAACTAATTCCAGCTGGAATTGTTATTGTTGTTCACTGGATTTTTTCCCTGATTATATAACAAGAGATATAACGAAAAAAAAGGTGGTTTCGATGTTCAGTGAAAAACATCGATATCTTTCCATATGCGTGACACCGCTCAATCTCTATTGTAATTTTACACAACGAGCATAAAAAAACAAATTTACCATTTCACGATGCTCTACTTTTATCAGTGTATAGAGAACGGTGTGATGTATCGATAAAACAAAAAATTCATGAATTCGTGCATTACTGATACAGTTTCTTCTACTCTAAACGTTCCACTCAACTATCGCCTATTTTCCCTCTCTTCCCCCCACTTTTGCCCTTTTCCACTATTGCTATAGTCTCAACTCTCGAAACATGCACAGGGCTCGTTTTATTGCAACTAAACGTTCTTATGGCCCATCCATAGGATGGAAAGTTTTCTCGTATATTTTTTTTTAATTTTTAAATTTATTTTTTATTACTAACAATCTCTATTTATAGATTTCATATTTATACGAAAATATACCTCGTGTATGGGAGCCAACTGCTGGGTGAAGCCTGACCGCTAGTCGATACAACACAAATGCACACTTTCTATATCTACACCATAGTGTAAAACTTCGAACACGCCCTTGCATTATTCTAAAAGAGCAAACTTCGTGGTTGCGTTTTTTTTTACTTATTTTAAATTTTTTTTTTAATTTTTTTTCTCTAAAAATCAACTCTGGTATATAAGCGATAATAATTAATAACGCGATTCCGTATGCTGTTTGTAATAAACTATAAGCATTTTTTAAAATCGTTTATCGTTCTACCTGCGACCACGTGTTCAGCCGACACCAAGCAAAAACACGCCCTATCGTTTACTGTCGTTTCGTAACTTTAAGGAACATATAATATTTTTTTTTCTCCGATTATTTATTCGTTTTTAGGTAAACGTAAAATTTACGAGATGAATTTGTCGATCGCAGCCATTTTTGCCATGCTAAGTTTAAACAATTATTCGTCCATCGATTTATACGATTATTGTTATTTTTACAACAGCTATTAGAATTACTGTAAATTTAATCGAAAACGTATAATTATGAATATCGAGTAATAATAATAATGCATAATTTATGATTTTAGGAAAATTTTTATGTTAAATAATTATGAATCACTTTGATATATTTAATGGGGAAATGAAGGCCTATTACCTGCTGTGATGAATTCTGAATATTAAGCAGGGGCTCGGAACTTCTCTTCAAAAAAAAAATCCGCTTTTCTCGTAGTGGAGGCTCCTTTTTTCGCTGAGGACTTGGTGCCTGGTACAGCATTTTGTGAAACACCCTGTCAACCGTGTTCAGCACATATGAACAAAAAATGAAATTTGAAAAAAATCGATTTTTTGCTGATGATTATTAATATGATTTAATTACTAATATCCAATAAAATGTAAAACATAACTTAATCAATGTATTAATAATAACTATCTTTATCTCTAACCGATATTTTAATCATTTTACTTGTGCCTTAAAAATGATTTATTTTTTGTAAATAACCATTTTTTCGGATTATAAATTAGTCTAATTGCTTGACCTAAAAAAATGTGCGTTTACAACTGATTGAGAGAATAAAATGGATAAAATGGTTAATTAAAAATTAAAGAGTTCGACTTTATGAAAAAAACGTTGCACGAACCTACTTCTGGCGGCGAGAACAGCCTTCACGGCGCATACTGGTTCTCTGGTATTACCAACGAGAAAAGTCACATCACAGAGTTCCGGCATGCTCGCGAGGAACTTCATGTCCTCAGCGAGACCGGCCCTGTTCTCGAAGGTCGAGTAATCCGGCTCGTCGGCAACCCCCATCATGCCCAAGCCAACCCCCGATCCCGAAGCCTCCGGCATCGAGCTTGCTGCCTGCTGTCGGATCAATCCCAATAATTCCTTTTTTTTATTTCCGCCTATTCGATATACCTCCATTCAAAAAAAATCGCTTAGTACCATAGCGATTTTCCAAATGAAATCCCATTTCAAAATGCTGTACACCCCACATTTTTCGCGCCTTTTCGATCGCGTCAATTTCCTTTTTTCAAAATTATTTTGATGTAAAGAATGATTAATTTTTATATTTTTTATCCCAAAGATGTTTTTAAATTTTGTTGGCGCGGTCAAAAAGGTCACGAGAATTTTTTCATTCGTTAATTTTTTATGTCAAAGAAGTTTCAAAATTTTTTGCATGGTATAAAGGATGTCAGCATTTTTCTAAATTATTTTTTTGGTCAAGGAAGATTTAAATGTATTGTATGTTTCATCGAAGAAAGGCATAAAAGACGACACTGATTGAAGTGTGTATATCTAAATATTTTTCTTTAAAATATATATACTTTTTCTTTCTCTATAATAATATCCATAAATCCTCTATAATATATCTACATAATTTTTCTAAATATCTAAATAAATTTCTAATATATCTAAATATATCAATATATTTTTCGAAATTATTATCTTGATGGCAAAAAATCTGAAAAATGTTGCATCTGTTTCAAACTACTACACTCCCCATTTGCATTAATAAAATTATTCAATCACGAAAAATAAATTCGAGTAGACGAACGAACCAGCGAATAAATGTTGATTCGTCATTATAGCCTGAAGGGTGAAAGAATTATGAAAATGAAAATTTCTTTGTCAAATAGTCAACATCATTAGAACGTTGGATTGTTAATAGATGAGGAAGATTTAAGTAAAAAAATGAAAAAAATCGAAATAAATAATAACGAAATAAAAAAGAAAAAAACAAAAAAAAAGGAAGACTTAAATAATTGACCAATAGAATCATACGTGAATTTACCTGTTGCTCGAATCCCGGAGCCTTCTCGCTCGCCGGGCTGCTCTTGCCCCAAAAAAACACTTTTACACCGCTTTTCAAAAACTGAGTTTCAATGTAACGAGCGTTAGGTTTAGAGAGAGCACATTTTTTCAATTTAATTCCCCCGTTACACGTTCCCCCAGATAAAGCGTGATAATGGAAATCCGAAGAGGAAAATATCGCGGGAAGATCAATAAGTTGGCTTTGGGAACCCGAGAACGCGGGCACCGATCAACCAATCACAGAATACGCATTCTCGTACACCTTGGATTACTTTTGTATCACTCTCCACGTATACGTGTCGAAAATCACTAAGGAAAATGAAAACTCCACACGAGGTTACTTTGAGGACACTCTCCCTATGTCTGCTCAATGGAAAAGTCAAACCATGAATGGAACTCTCGTGTGTTACTCGCGCAACGGAACGCCAGCCACTCCGAACTTGTGCACCCTGAAAGGAAAGATATTCCGCCCCCACGGACCGTGAAAGCTTTCGAACGCAAGCGCGTTGCTTCCTCGCGACCGCCATCCTCTGGTCCAGGACGAAACGAAAGTACGACGATTTTTATTTTCGTCGCAGCCTCTCCCATTCTTTCATCGAAACTTGCATAATCATCGATCATGATAAATCCATTTTTTTCATCGATCAATATTTATTGGCTAAATCAATAATCTCGATTCGAAAAGTACATTTTCGAAGTACGTTTCCTGTCGAGTGAAGGAATTATTTCATCGAAAGTTCCATTAAAATGAAAAAGAAATCTTTTTTTTCATCGATTGATATTTATTGAATAAATCAATAATCTCGATTCAAAAAGTACATTTTCAAAGTACGTTTCCTGTCGAGTACGTAATTGAATTATTTCATCGGAAGTTCCATCATCAAAATAAAAAAGAAATCTTTTTTTTTATTGATCGAAAATTCTTGAGGAAAGAAACTAGTTCGATTGGAAAAGTACAAAATCTGCAAATTTTATTAACGAAATTAAATGCACCCTCTTTGTTTACGAAAAAATAAAAAAAAATACACAAAATACACAAAAAAAATACACAAGATACACAAAAAATGATTACACAAAAAAATACACAAAAATGATTACACACAATGTAATACACAAAAAAAATACACAAAATGATTTTTCGTATCTTTTATGCGTTAATTAAATCCCTAAAAATCAAGAATTCTCGAATCCCAATCAAACTCGAAATAAGTACAACGCCAAAAGTGGAGCTCAAGAGAAAATAGTCCAGGCTGCCTGTTGTTTCAACGTCCTCTTTTTTTGTTCGTCGTTTAACTGGGTCATTCGATTGACACCAATACTGATCAGTTTTATGGTTTGCTATCGCAATTTCCTGACCAGCGGTCTCAATGGCAGGGCGATCCTTTGTTCGCCTCGTATTCTCCTTACGAAAATGGCAATGCGAAGAGTTCTCCTGGCACGATCCGAACGATCTAGGTCAAGCGCAAAATCAGGAGTTCTCGGGGCCTTGTAACCATTCATGTTTATACGTAAAAGCTTGCCACCATCCCTGACTATCTCGCCTGCGTTCAATCGATACCAGCCGGCTGCGCAACAAGTAAAAGCCTCGCCAGGACCGTACAATGTTACGACTAGAAAAAAAAACCAACAAAAAAAAATCACAAAATTCGTCATCTCCTGTCAAAAATAAAAAGAGAATATTTTGGTAAATTCCATATTCTCTGTATCCTTGAAAACATCGAAAATCGAATCTTGCACCAAAATTTTCTCCGAAAATTTATTCATTTTCTCCGAAAACTTATTTATTTTCTAATCCATTCGATGAAAAAGTCGAATTTAAAAATTAATAAATAACCTCTCTCTTCTTTAATAATCTTATTGGGTCCCAATATTTTTTTACCGTTTTTTTTAAATGTGTGTGTTCTTTTTTAATCCTTTTTAATCCTTAGTCATCTCCTGTCAAAAATAAATAGAGAATATTTTGGTAAATTCCATAATCTCTGTATCCTCGAAAACATCGAAAATCGAATCTTGCACCAAAATTTACTTCAAAAATTTATTTATTTTCTAATCCATTCGATAAAAAAGTCGAATTTTTAAATGATTAAATAACCTCTCTCTTCTTTCATACTTTTATTGGGCCTCAATATTTTTTACCATTTTTTGAAAATGTGTGTGTTCTTTTTTAATAATTAAAAAATCGTAGGCGAAGATTTCCAAAGTCATTTTCCAAAACTTTCTCTATTAAGCTACTTTTGGAATTCTTCAAATTGCTCGAATTTATTTGTGCAGAAAAATGAAATAAGAAAATGTCCTTAAATCGTAGTATCATGTGGCAATTGGAATCCTGATCTCGAGACGAATGGTTCAAGGTCTCGTATGACAGGTACGCTCCTTAAGACTCATGGTGAAGCCCGAGGCGCATCCTCGGGCGTCGGGGTGTATTTTGCCAATGGTGGAAATTCGTTCCCGCATGCGCGAGAATAACGAACGATTTCATTCTCGGGCGTAGAGCCAGCTCGGATTCTACACGACCAGCGTCTATATATTCTTCGTTATAGTGATATTCTTCAAACGGATTGCTCTTTTTATGACATTTTTTTTTATTTTCTTCCCTTACGTAAAATTTAAACTGCAAAGTCATCTAAAAAAATTCAGTGACTTTTCAAATTTCGCGGGCTTCGTGGGTTCGATTTACGAGTCCCTTTTTGTCATGTTGGCAAACATGTGACCAACGTATGTTAACGGTACCAGCCATTTTGCGTATCTAGTTTATTTTTGGTAAAATAAAGTTTAAACTTGTTTCATTGATGTGGCTGTCAATTTTTTGCTATCGAAAACGATAATGCACCTGCTCACACATATCGTTGCTTGTTCCTAATGTTTTTGACAAAATAATCTTTCTAGTACATTTGTCGTATATATGGCAATCGTAATATTAATTGGAACATTATTGTATTTATCGTAATATAATAATGTTGTAATTAATAGTATAACGTATAATTAATTAACCAAACCAGTTGTCGTACCAATGTAATAACGTTATTAATAATTATTAATAATCATTATTATTGTAAATGTATTTTTGTATTTGTGATTTATTTTTATACCTTGAAGAAAAAACCACAATTTAATTCGCTTTGAACTCTCCAATTCTAGGGAAAAATGTCGAAAAAATATTCTAGAAAGGTTTTTCGCATTTTCCCAGTCTAATTTTGCACTTTGGGCAAAATTTCGGGCACATTCGTAATCAGCGGAAAATTTCCGATCGAATAGACCCTTTTAAGAGTTTAAAAACGAAAAAATAAATTTTTGACTTCCCTGGCCACTTTTCCTGAATCACAAAAATCACGATATTTCAAAAGGTCGTAGAGTAGGCTTCTTCTATGCGATAGAGATTCATTTGATATGTTTGGGAAAGGTTTTTGCCTGATTTAAATAATGGCGTTGGATTCAGATCGATATCTCGTATAGTTTCCCCGGAAAGTCCACTTGAAAAATGGCGAAAAAAGAGGCAAAGGGGTATGTATGGAAAAATTGGCAAAAATCGATGGTCCAACTTTGAAATTCTGCTAAAAATCGAAAAATCATCGGATTTTAATAATAAAAAAAGCATTTTGAAGAGAAAAACATAACGAAGAGATTGAGCACAGAGTGGAGTGCCAAATCCGAAAGGAAAAAAAGTTATCAATGATTGAGTGAAAAAACTTTTGTTGCCCAAAAATCGAAAAAATTTTGGATTTTTAATATTTTTCTTATTAGTCCATTTCGATGTAATTTAATCCCCTGAGCACGAATCTACCATTCATTTCTCCCAAAACCCAAAATTTCTATGAAAAAAATCGTTTTTTTAGAAGTTTTTTACGATTTTTTCATGAAAACTTTGGGTTTTGGAAAAAATGAATGGTAGATTCGTGCTCAGGGGATAAAATTACATAAAAATAGACTATTTAAAAAAATATTAAAAATCAACATTTTTTTTGGATTTTAGGGCAAAAAAAGTTTTTTCACTCAATCATCGATAACTTTTTTCCCTCTAGGATTTGGAACTCCACTTTGCGCTCAATCTCTTCGTTATGATTTACTCTTCAAAATGCTTTTTTTATTATTTTAATCCGATGATTTTTCGATTTTTG
>JAPYZJ010001783.1:0-24938 GCA_030522765.1 Ophioninae sp. B BG-2022a
CCCCCCCCCCCTCACTTTTCATCCCACGCGTAGCTCGCCGCGGTAGAATTTGTCTTTTTAATGCGTTTTCGGCGTTTTTACACCCCCCCGGGCGCTGAAGTAATTTTACTCGGCGGTTTATAATCCGCGAATGCGAGGAAGAGACAGTTGGAAAAGAGGAATATGTATTTTTGTTAATTTTATTGTTACTCTTTTTTTAATGGGCCACTCGCTCCGACCGTTCGCTATTTAAGGGAGGGAGAACGAAATGAAACGTTTCTCGCCGGGTTACGGATCGATCTCATTACACAAATTTATTGCGGCAATCAGAACCATCGTCTACCCACGTAGGAGGGTCGTATCCGGGCGGAGATAATAATAACAATGATTTTAATGCGCGTATACAATGCATAATTTTATTGCACCAACTGTGCGATATAATTAACGACTTGACAAATTTTCAATGAGTTCGTTACATCGACAATAGCTCCGTTAAAGCCTGGAGATACACTGAAAAAGCTTTCTACAAAAATTTGTAATAAGATTTCATTACGTAGATGACATCGTTCTACTGTAAAGGTAAAGATATCTTAATTTTATTTGTTCATGACAAATATATTGTAATATCAGTTTCAAATCAAAATTAATCAAATATTAATAAAATGTATTTAAAAAATTATTATTAAATTAATCGCTAAAGGAATCATTAAATGGAACGATGAATCAATTAATAAAAAATGTATTTCATTTAAGTAATTAAAAATTACATTTTTTTAAATTGAATATCCAGTCTTTCACATTTAATTATTTATTGTTTCGAACTGTGAAAAAATAATTATGCAGAGTAACGTTTTTAACCCTTTTTTTTCTACAGATATGAATAATCAAATGCAAAATACTTATTTTCACATTTCCACCTCAACAAACAGCTTTTACACATGTCCCATAAAGAAAGTATTCAACGTGGATTTTCCCGAGGAGCGAAAATGTTTAGATATATAAAAATGTCGGGGTGGGTGAACGAATCGAATGGGAAAGTCATGCATTGGAACGAGAAACCCTGTCATACGTATATATCCATATAAATGATACAATTGTACTATAGGACGAGTACGTGTGTTTGGGTTTGCTTCTCGACGTCGAGCAACCGTGAAATGACCTCGGCAGCCCCTCAAACCACTCCTCCCCTTCCCCCCGCCCCTCCACCCTACCTCCTTCGCGTGTTCCCTTCTCGATAGGTTCCCGCGAAACCTTTCCACCTTCTGCCACTCTCCAGTCGTGTGTTGAACTTTTTCCTTCCATATTCGGGCATCGATCAAACTTAAAGCATTTGTCAATGTCAGACGAACGTGACTCAACGTTGGCTGAATATGACCTCCGTAGCTTTGAGTATTACGTTCTCTTCCTGTCTCTCTCTCTCTCTCTCTCTCTCTCTCTCTCTCTCTCTTTCTCCCTCTTTCTCTCTTCATCTCTCGGATTGATCCAACCATCTACCCCCCTCCCCTCCTCACGTAAATCCCTCCATCATCGGACTAATAACGCATGTCCGAGCGGGAGGTAACTTTGACTTTGTTTACCCCTTTGTTGTTTGTTCACTTACCAGTTGTGTCATACCCTTGGGACAGCTTGACTTCCACGCGTCACATTTTTTCCGCCAGCCCCATGCACGAAAAAAAAATAAATAAAAAAATAAAATAAAACAGGTGTGTTGTTCCGCGAGAATGCGAGCTTCGAGAGGTGGCTCGATTTATTATCGCAAAAAAGTTGGCAGGTCATTAAACATCCGGTGATCGAGCGAGTAGCTCACGTTTTGATGCGAAAGAAAAAAATCCAACGACCGCCTGTTTTTATTTTTTGTGTTGTTTGGGTTTGTTGGATTGTCCATCCGTATAGCGCAATCTTGGGATACATAAAGCGACAAGTTATCGATTTCCTGCTTTGAGTTTTCCTTTTGACGAGAGTATTGAATTTAATTAAGCGTTGTACAATAACTAAGACTGACAAAGAATATCTAACATGATAATAATGATAATCATTGTTATTATTTATATAATATTTCGTACAATATATTAAGATAATAATATGGCAATTAATAATTCATCATAAATAATAATAAGAACAATAATAATTATTATATTATTATACTTAACGTAACAATAATAACTTTAAAATTCGTAAGAAAAAATATATCAATAACAATTATTACTAATATTAGTAATAACCAAATATTAATCAGTCAATTATCATTTTAATATATGATGTTAAATACTAATTTGATATTAATTATTATCAATAATTGAATATTCAATAATAATAATAATAATAATACCTAAACAACACAAATCAGAATATCATAATAATAATAACTGTAATGCGCTAGAGAGCGAGAAGGAGAAATAGAGAAAGAAGTCGAATATCCGTTGGGTTCACAATGCACCACGTCAACCCCATAAAAGTGAAGGCCCAAAAAAGATCCGTCAACGTTTGCGCAATTCCGCGTATGAACTTTTCTCGTCGATCGTCCGATAGCGCAGCCAATCCCACCCACCCGAGAGCACGTAAAAAGCTTTTAGCTCGCGCCAACTCGCGCACACAGAAGGGTATCTACGTACCGAATCATCATCGAGTCGAACCCGGGGTTGGCTTAAACGATACGAGTCTTCAACGGTGTTTTATTCAAAAAAAAAGAAGAAGAAATCGAGCTCTTGGACGAGATCACAAAGGATTCGGAGAGGTAGCTCGACGAACCATTCAGGCCGCGAATAATCGATACTCGTTCGCCCTAAACCTTCACAGCCCATTTATGAGACAGGGAGAGAGAGGGAGAGAGAGAGAGAAAGCGACACTCTCGAGTTTCAATCCCGGGTAAAGTTGGAGAGATCCAATTGTAAGCCGTGCTCTGAAAGACAGCCGTCATTGCCATTCGATCTCATACAACCCTCGTAATCTTCGTGATCCTCGAAGCTTTCGATATTCGGATGAGGCTTAAGACGATTCCGGAGTAAACTCGTTTCGAAGATTGCACGGACGTGTCACGGTTAAGTACTCGCAGCAGCGTGCAGAACCCGCCGCTGAGGACTCCGCTTATATACCGTAAGACTGGCTGACTCGTTTGCGAACGGAACGCTGGGCACTTGCCATCTACCGGCCACCCGACGAACTACAGTCGTTCGAATGCGCCGCAGAGAACCTCGTATTGTCAGGGATACAAAACAATAGCGACGATGAAAATGAACAGATAAATAAATAAATAAATAACAAAGTAGATAAGTAAAACTCTAAATAAATAAAAATCAAAAAGATATATATAAAAATAAAATAAATACATACAAAATAAGATAAATAAATTAAAACAAACATAAAATGAAAATAAATACATAAATAGAAAATAAACCAACGCTGGTGGTTGGGCGGTCGGAGTGCGGCTCGGGCGATCACCGAAGTTAAGCAGCATCGAGAGAGGCTGATATTTGGTGCGGTGACCGTTTAGCCGTACTCTGGTTGGCGCATCGACCAGTGAGCGGGGGCCGTTTTTTCTGAGACTTTGATGTAGATACTTCAATACGACCACCAAAGAATCAGGAAAATACAGGGCCGTCAATACCGACACGGGTTTTCCACAGTTTCCCCGTCTCCTCGGCAAATGCGGTATAGTGTAGCTAAGTCGTCTGTGGACGCACCATAGGTAGGATAGCTTAGCAAAGTGAGGGTAGGGAATGACAGGAAAAAGATTATCCAATGGAAGGTTAGCAAGGAGAATTTGGAACTCGAGGAGAAAAAAGAAAGGAGATATGTAAAAATCCGCAAGAGCGTACATGGAATAAAGAAACCCCCACATTACATAGATAGAAAATAAATCAGTCGAAATAAATAAACATAGACAGAACTTAGGCCCTCATGATCAGCGTGTTTTCGAAGACGAATGTCCACCTGTAGCTCCCTTAGAACATCGAGGAGTGAATAGCCAGGCCGAGGTATCGAATAGGAAAGGGGATGGGTGAAAGACCGGGAAGGGATGAAGTGACGATCGATTCAAACCGCAGAAGTGAATCCATCTATGTCCCCGATATGTGTATACAGCCCCGTATGAGAGCGCACGTCCAACGGTAGACAATTCTTTAAAAACGTCATCCGTATTTGTGTCTGTTGGTGCAGAGTGCGCTGCGAAGAACGGCGGGGGTGGCTCGGTCGTCGAGCATCATCAATCTTCGTACTGGGAACAACCATTCAGCCAGCCGTACTTCGACAACACGACGAAGCGAGAAACCACGACAACGGTCGGTCAATCTGCTTATCTTCACTGCAGAGTTCGGAATCTTGGTGACCGGGCCGTAAGTTTTCTTACACTTTACAGTCTGTGTGTCTCATTTCCTATTGGCCCACGTGATCGTTGTGTATTGGGTAATGACCCGGCCAGTTTTTTCTTTCCTTTTCTCGTACACTAATGTACGAGCTTCGTTACGTATGCTTCGATTAATATGAAAACAACATTAGCAGTTGTTCGCCGCCCTGCTGATAGGCAACACCCGAAACGCGAGTAATTTTTGGGTTTGCTTAAGTGTGCTTAGGTTTCATTTGGGTTCGCTTGGGTTTGTTCAAGTATTGTTTGAGTTTGCTTCGACTATAGGTTATCAACAGGATTTTGCTCCACCTAACTACCCTAACCGCCATAAGCACTCTTGATTACTCAGAATATTGTAATAAGTCTAAAAAAGGCTAATGCGGTCTCTTCATCCAACGAACACTACGTTCCCTCTTTTTTTCTCCATATAATCCGAGTACCATGGAAGTTACGAAATAAAAAACATATTTGTTCGTTCGACTCGGAAGGAGGACATAGGAGGGGTATAGAACGAAGCACGATGGCTCGATTCATCAATCACGGGGCACTCAAGTTCGTTCCTGATGGGCGTGCTTGTATTCCGGGACGAGGGATGCAAATAAATATTCTCGTTATATCGGGAGTTTACAGGGATACGTCTTTGTCGCGTGTCCATTAACACGCGGACTCACATCACGGTTTTACCCGTTCGCAATCAGAAATGAATTAATACCCTTTGTTTGCCTCCGTAATCCGTTTGAAAACAAATTACCGATGGGGACACGTCTTCCTCATCTTTAACCATTTTTCACGCCCTATTCGAGAAGCGAACCTTCCGGGCGTATGATCCAATCAATTTTCATATCTCACGGTGAATTTGCTCACTGGAGCCTCGCCGGAGCAACGAAATCATACACGCTTGTCACATCCATTCGCATCCACTCGTGTACCGTTGCCTTTCGCCAAAAGCACTCCCGATGTCCATTCATCCCTCCGTTAATTATCGAATGAAATCCCTGAGGCGTTGCACGCGGTTTACCGTGGTTCATTGCTCGGCCGATAGGTGGCGAACGCCACGGCCGTCTCTCGCGAGGGCCTCGATCAGTCCTATGACTAATGGCGTCAACCGAGAAAAATATACTTTTCTATGTGGTCTTCTCGTCCTCAGGCTTTTACAATTTTAGCCTGCCATTAAAAATGTTCAGTTCTAACGTATTCGATCTTTTTTCATGATTTCCTCACATCTGAAATTCTGCTAGCCTGCACTCTTAGCCTAAAATTAAAGCGGTGAAGACTAAAATGTGCTTTTCTAGATTTTTTCGCGTCGTCAAATCTACATGCTTCCGGCCCGTCGTTTCAGCCTGCAATTTTCCGAAATCAGGCTAAAAGTCTAGGCTACAAGCTACTCATGACCATTTTCGCATTCCATCGCACCTTCTGGCGATTCCGCTTTGGATATTGCAGGCTAAACACTAATATTCGATTTTTTATTAAACACTCACTTTTTTCCCATGATTTCCTAAATTTTTTCCCATGATTTCGGTTGATTGAAGAAGCTCTCAGAGCCCCCATCCTCCAAGAAGCCCCCCTCCCAAACATCAAAGATTTTCAAAAACTCGATGTAAAAAAGCTAACAATAACAAATCGCGTGGAAAAACACTTTTTTCCATTCTTTTTCGTTCGTTTCATGTACCCTACTCGTACATTCCTGCACAAACGCGCACGCGCACGTGTTCGCTGAGCATGGTAAGTATAGAAGCTTGCGGATATAGACGCGCGTGGCACAGCACTGAATAATAACATTATACGCGCGTTATCTGGCGAGGGTCATGCATCAAACTCGAGGTGGTTGCCTCCCGATGCTCCTGATGGTAGCAGCTCCCGCCAGTTGAATGCCGGTAAAGCTATCCGTCCTGTGTGTACTCTCGTGTGACACAACCACCCCGGAGAACCCGCACCGTTCTAATCACCGATCGTAATCGCGCGATAAATCAAATACCCTCCCGTCCTCGTCCCCGCTTATCCACGTTCATCCAACTCCTGCCTGAATCCCACCCAAACGCGAAAACACACGATGCACGCACTTTTCCCATAAAATCAATGTCTCGACGCTTTATTGCGACAATCCTCTCCCACCCACTACCCCCCCCCCCCTCCCTCGATATTACGGGTCGAAAGGTCGTCAAAAAAACACACGTCACGACCGAACCGTTTATCGCAGCGGAATATCGATACCGATGTTATTGTTTTTCAGCCAAAAATGCGCCATTTTTAAATGCAAAACGTGACGCAATCGCCGCGAGCTTTAACCCCCCCCCACCGAGATTTTTTGAGCGTTTCTCGCAAGCTGACGATTAATCGTCGTAGCTTGATTGCCATTTGCCTTTTCGCTTTGTGAATGCATCGTTGTTTGGGTTTGCTTGGTTTCAGCGGTTATTTAAAACTCGGTTGGTTGGGATTATTGGGGCTTGTTTCGATTCGTTGTTTCTTGAAAGCTTGTTTGGGTTTGTTTCGGTGCGTTTTCGGTCAGAAGCACGGCTGTTTGGGTTTGTTTGGGTTCATGGTTTTTTTGACGGTATTTTTGTTTAGGTTTGTTCGGATTTATTTTGGGTCATTTTTTTTGTAAACACTACTTTTTGGGTTTCGTTAGGTTAATCGTTTGTTGCAAATATAATTTTTGAGGTTTGTAGGTGGGTCCTTCGTTTTCCGAAATCGCGGTCGTTTGGATTTATTTTGGTTCATCCTTTGTTGAAAACATGGTTATTTGATTTACTTGAATTTGTTTGGGCTCCTCGTTTTTGGAAAACACGATAGTTTAGGTTTGTTTGGGTTAATCGTTTATTGATAGCACGATTATGAGGTTTTTTGAATCCGGGATTTTTTGTATCCATCGTTTATTAAAAGCACTCCTGCTTGAGTTTGTTGTGGTCGATTTGGGTTGAACGTTGTCGTCGCTTGTTGAACGCATGGCTAATCATTTTGTTTACTTTTATTATTTTTTGAAAGCAAGGTTGTTTAGGTTTGGTTGGTTTTATTGGGCTCAACTTTTTTCGAGAGCACGTTAGTTTTGATTGGTCATACGTGGACCGAACAATTGTTTTGATGTTTCTGGTTTTGCCGTTTGA
The DNA here is from genome assembly GCA_030522765.1 of Ophioninae sp. B BG-2022a. Taxonomy (NCBI): domain Eukaryota; kingdom Metazoa; phylum Arthropoda; class Insecta; order Hymenoptera; family Ichneumonidae; species Ophioninae sp. B BG-2022a. Next base: position 7,426 of record JAPYZJ010001783.1, read on the forward strand.
TAAAAGCGAGCTTGCGATTCTCCATCAGCCATTTTTTATTGACATCAACCCGCAATATTTTCTTTCGGTTTTCAGGTGTCCTGGATACGAAAGAGGGATCTTCACATCCTCACCGTGGGCATACTGACGTACACGAACGATCAGAGATTTCAATCGCTCCACAGCGACGGTAGTGACGAGTGGACGCTGAAAATAAGTTCGCCCCAGGTTCGAGACACCGGCACGTACGAGTGCCAGGTCTCGACAGAACCGAAAATCAGCCAGGCCTATAATCTCAGTGTCGTTGGTGCGTCCTTGATAAATCCCCTTCTTGTAACTTTCCTCAATTGATGTCATCATGATTCGTCCTTTCAAGTGGAAAACCAACGGTCACTAATAAAATTGAATCTTTTTTTCGTCTCCAGTTTCAAAAGCTAAGATCGTTGGGAACACCGAGCTTCATATCAAGAGTGGGAGTGACATAAACCTGACGTGCATCGTCCTTCAAACTCCCGAGCCACCGTCTTTCATCTACTGGTCAGTTGAAACATCGAAAATTTCATGAGCTTTAAAAAAAGGAAACGTCAATGACCTCTTTTGAACAGAGACAAGTTCTAAAGTCTTCCTATGTCTGCTTCGTAATCGGTCGTAATCGTCGGTTACAGGTACAGGGGAGAGCACGTGATAAACTACAGTCAACGTGGAGGAATAAGCGTAGTGACGGAGAAACAAACGAGGACATCGCGCTTGTTGATTTCACGAGCATTACCAGCTGATTCTGGCAATTACACCTGCGCACCATCGACCGCAGAATCGGCCAGCGTCCTCGTCCACGTACTGAACGGTAGGCTCGTTTCCTCTCCGAATTCCACCTCGCTCTGGTCTTACTTTTCCGCGAGTCCGTAATGTAAACAAACCCAAATGAACCCGCACCAAAACAAGCCCCAAATTGAATCCAAACACAAAAAAGCTTGAACGAAATCGAATGGAAACACGCTTAAAACGAAAGCAAACAGATACACCAAAAATAAACCCAAACTAACACACCGAAACAAACTCAAACTGAAACAAAACCAAAATTAAAAAATCCTGAATAAACAAACGAAAAATCGACCGCCACCAACACAAACAAAACAAACAAAGCCAAACCCAAAAAATTTCAATTTAACACGCCGAAAATAAATGCAAATGTAAAAAATCTCATACTAACTCGAACCGCAACACGCTCGAAACTAATCCAAAAGGAAATACCCCTAAAAAAAACGAATTCAAACTCAAAATGAAACCAAATGCGAAAAATCACCTCACTGAAAAACCTAACCTGAACAAGCCCAAATGAAAACCCGTCCAAAACAAACTCCGAGACTAAAAATCCAATACGAACCCAAACTAAAAAATCTCAAACAAATATAAGTCCTCAAATACTCACTTTCCTCTCTGACACTCGCTTCTAGCGTCCTGGCATGAGCAAAAGAGATCCACAGTATTGGATCCAGGGCGGCTCTGGTCAAACCGCCAATAAGATTAGAAGGAAACTCTCTCCAGGCTATCCAATTGAACGAGAAGATAGTACACGTACGAAGAGAGAGAGAGAGAGGTAGAGGGCGGGAGGGAAGGAGACGGAGAGGTCAACCTCCTGAAGGACCAGGAGCAGTTAAAAAGAAGGTGATCGCAAAGACGGCGTCCCATATTTGAACGGGTCGTAGAGAGTTATCGGAGAATTGGAGAGCCGGTTAGGTAGACGATGAAGGCAAAGTATATTTCGAGTAATTTGATACGTAGCCGGGCTAAGGCAGTTTTCTCATAGCTGAAATGGAAACGCTGGGTTTGACCTAGATACGCGTTGAGAAGACCCGGCAAGGCCAGATTCTCGCTCCTTCAACCTCTCCCAGTCCCGGAGTAAGCTTCTGTCACTCATCGCCTTGGGCTTCTCGCAATCAGATTAGCTTCGTGGTGAGTCTCCAAGATGCGGTAGATACCAAAGGGGAGGTGGAGGCCTGCGTGCCAAAAAAATGTCTACACGCCTAAGATCCATGTATATTTTTGACGACCAGATATGTGGGGGAACAGTGTATCCGCCAATCTCCTCTTTACCTCCACCGTAGATGGAATAGAGCTTGGGCGAGAAGATACCGCCAGTTAGGTACCCAGTCAAACCTCATAAGTTCGCGAAAGGTCGATATAAAACAGCTGGTTAGAGACGCAAACGAGCCGAGCTTGGAGATTGGTCGAGACGTTGCCTCGAGGGTTGAAAGGGCTGGGAGTGCTCCACCGATGAAGCTTTATCGTTTACAGCCCTTAAGGGAGTCTCGCGAATTCTAGTAGAATGTACCAAGAACCCTTTTGTCGAACCTTCGTATGGAAACTACCCTTCTTGGTTCGTATGGGCCCTTTGTGTTCGTACAGATGCCATATTGTTTAGGCCCTCCCTACGGAACCTAGCCTTTTTGGGTCGTTTTTACGGAAGCTATGTTTTTTCGGGCTCTTGGTATCAGAGCTAGCGTTTTTAAGACCCTTCCTATCGAAGCTACCCTTTTTCGGCCCTTGGACCGAACGTTATTCTTTTTCGAGTCACCTTAAGGAAGCTATTCTTCTCGGGCTTTGTCCACAGGAGCTTTCCTGTTATTTTCGGTCCCTTCATATGCAAGGACCCTAGAGAGCCCTTCGGAAGGAAGATAACTTTTTTAAGCCCTTCATACGAAAGATGTACTTTTAGGGCCTTTGGACGAAAGGTATCCTTTTGGGCCCTCTGGAAAGAAGATATTTTTTTTGGACCCTTCGCGTAAAAGCTACACTTTTCAGCCCTCCGGAAGAAAGGTACTCTTTTTGAAACCTTCCTCCGTACGTATTCTAGTTAGCAGTGGCCGGATTCTTGTTAATGATGGGCCGCATTCCATTTTCTCGAAACATCTTTTGTTCGCCACTGCGAATCTCCATTGTACCGACGCCATTAAGCAACCCCGATTCTCCACCTCCTTGAGGTGGTGCGCGACGAATAAATCCTTCAGATACGTCTTTCCGCTATTCTACGTCGCCGAGGAAGAAGAAAGAGTGGAAGAAGAAGAAAAGGGCTCGGGAATAGCATGGCCACTGCCATGCTCGGTTAAACCAGCTTGCGTTCTATCCGGGGGTTGCTGGACGCGTCGAGCCCGAGGGATAAATCAGACGAGATATTGTCCCATGCAAATCCTTACCAGGTGCTCCCCTTCCGTCCATACCCCGCAACATGGTGCTCCCTACGTTGACTCACCCTCAACGTTACACCCTTACATACATCCGGTCGCCCCAGACACCGTCAACCCTTCGCGCCTTCACGCGCAATTCTGCATTATGCACCCTCGCATACATGCATGCCGTCGCGGTTTTCTACGCGATCAGTTCAACCCCCCACCCCCCAACCACCCTCTTGTACGAAGGGTGAACTCAAAAATATACGACCTCGGTTGAAGTTGGACACGGAGGGAGAAGAATACACATTCCGCGGTACCACCATGGAGGAGACTGAAGATTGCACCGAAGGGGTTGGTAATACTTCCTCATCATCCTCCTCCTACCCCCTCTGCTGAAGGGGGATGAATTCATCTTCTCTGGGGATAAACGAACGTTAACCTCCAACTGGGTCACTCGGGACCTCTTGAACGACGATTATCCATATCGTGAGGACTTTTTCGTGGGGACATTTCCCTTATTTATCAACGAGCCACTTTTGGCTAATGGATAACGACGGAAGGATGTATCCGAGCCGACACAACTTTTCCCCAACCAAACTGCCAAGAATTTCTCGATTTACTGTTGACGACAGAAGGTTATCGGATACGATTTCCTTCAACCCTCTCTCTACGTTTCATCCGATGAAGCCTCTGAGGAGTTAAATTTCCCAGCGTCACTTTGAGTTAATGGGGAGGACAGTGACGAACGATCTCACTTTCGTAATTAGTCATCTCTCGATTAACGTGATCAACGATCAGCCTCAACGATAATCAGTGGTTCGGATGAATATTGAACCCCTTTTCGGTGACAGACTGTTTTACTACTTTTTGCAAAATCCGAGATACTGTCTATTGAGTCTGCAATCCTACCCCATCTATCAAACGGCAACCACCCTCACAAACCCCTCACTTACTGGCATAAAGGAACCCCAATTAAAGGTAAAAACGTCTCGTATCGCAATTACACGAGGTAGAAACGATGTACGAGGGTGGAGACAAGTTTCGAAGGTGCTGATTTGTGGCTAATTGCCAACGAGGTTCGCCGTTTACCTTTCCTCCCGTTGGACGTCTCGAGGAAGATCTCGACACCACGAAAACTTCGTAAACCCGCTACCGGAAAATCCTATCGAAACTACCAATCCTCTGAGACTTTACTCGACAGTTGGAAGTTTCGTCATCACGAAACCCCAACGTTCCATCAGGAATCGACGACACACTATTCAAGGACAATTGTCTCACACGTCAAAAACATCTATTTCGGAGCAAGGCTAATCTTCACTTTCCAAAATCCGATAAAATGGAGGATAAAGCTCAAGGTCACCGAATTCAGCTGGTGGATTCAGGTGACCTTCGTATGCAAACAAAACTAAAAAGACCCAAACAAACTCAATGTCAGAAAGGTCAATGATAATTCGGCGGCATCAGGATTGACGAAGCTACATTTCATCGTGAAGGGGCGAAGGTCCAACCAACCAACCTTTTCTAACCGTTTTTGGAGGTAATGAAGCAAAAGGTCGAGACGGACGTCAACGCAATTGACCCCTGCGCCAACGTTCACTATACTAGAGATAACGTCAAAGTGGAAAATTCGACCTCGGCGAGTTGGGTCACAAAGGGTGGTCGGAAAGGTTGGAGGTCTCCGGAAAGTACGGCCAGAGGGGTTGGAATGGAAAGACGCCTCATTTACCGGCTTGTCCTCGAGGAAGATGGCGGGCTAACTGGGGGACGAATAATTAAACAGGAAGCGAGGAGTGACGGCGACACGGGACGATAATGCGAAATCAGTGCTCGTATTTTACCAACGAGAAATGGCTCGAGATTTTACGTTAACACCTGCACGGAATTACAAACCTTGTGGACATGCAAAAGATCGGGTGAACAGCTAAACCGGATGGAAGAAGTGGCCTTCGATTTTTCAACGTCTGGAAACGATAAGAAGATAAGAAATGCCCAAATGAAATAACGCGGTCGTGGAAATAACGCTGACTTAATTATTTCACCGGAAACCGGATGTTGACAGAGCAGAGGTGTGAAAAAACAGCTCGGGGTTGTTTGACCAGATAACAGTGAATAACTGAGTTTCGGGACTTTCGACTACCACATCTCCAATCTGCTTCTATATCTGACCATTTTTTAAATTAAGTAGAAAATCCACATAACCTCACAAATCTTCGAACACGGCTTAGAAATATTTACGTTTTCTCGGTTAGCATTAAGCTCTGTAGAATCGATGGACGTAGAGGCGAGTTGTTTTATTTAAAAGAACAGAAATAAATGCGACAGAACTTAATATATCTGGTTCTCTGATGCCAGTTGTGAATTGATGCAGTCAATTTTTCATCTCTGTCGTCGAATTTAACAGATAAAACATACATGCAAAATATATGAATACATCGACTTCTCTGATTTTGGTAAATTCATACCTCCAAGCTGTTATTATTTTATATCCGTCGTCAAATTCGAGAGAGTAAATCAATTATTAGAAAAAAATATATGTATATATATAAATACATCAATTTCTCTGCTGTAAGTAAAATTGATGCAGTACATTTTTCGTCGCTGTCGACGAGTTAAAAAAAATAGAAAAACAAAAAGCAAGAAAGTACATAAATTTCTCTGATGTTGGTAAGTCGATGCCTCCGAGCTGTCATCGAGTTTGAAGACTAGAAAAATAAATGGAAAATAAATAAATGCATCAATTTATCCGATGTTAGTAAATTGATGCCTCCGAGCTGTCAATTTTTCGTACCTGTCATCGGGCTCAACAGACTAGAAAAATAAATGCGATCAATAAAGCTGGAAAATCGTCACTTCCTCATGGTCGCTGGAACGTGCATGCGATATCCTATCAGGCCCATGGTTTCCGCTATGGGAATATAAAGTGCCGTATTCAACAAGGTACTTCGTAGCTGTACTCTTGATAGCAGTGTGTCGTATTACTTACCGGCACGCTCTGCACCTTTTTCTCCCCCTTCCCCCATCTTCCTCCTTCCATGCAGCCTTCCACAGTCACCTTCCTCCCTCTCTTCAGCCAGGCGAGTTCCAGCGAATATATTACGCGAATGTACACCTGTATAGGTATAACTCCCTATTGCATCACATGGCGAACGTTGGAGGATCGATGTCGTCGTTTCTCGTTTTCTCGCTGCACTCTCGTCACATTCGGTGGGCTCTCGGCTCGGCAATCTCGTACGATACATTTACTTCACTAGGAGGGTGGCTTATCTCGATTTCAGCCTGGTATGGTGGGGTCGTCCTATCGTTCATCACTAACTCTCGAGTATTGGAGAAACGCTTCCTTTTCGTCGCCGTCAATCAGCGTCGGATCAGCCTGACAAAAGGATGAAACGAGATAAAAAATACCGTAAAATTAGCCCGGCTGGTTCGCTGATTATGTTCCCGGAGAGAGAGAGAGAGAGAGAGAGAGAGACGGAGAGAGACTATCGCATATTTCGTTACAAAGGGTGAGCACGATATTACCGGGAGTGATAAACATTCTGGACACACAATGGCGACGGTAATATCCACACCGTTAACATCAACGCTTTTGTCCCATACACGCAAGTTTATACGTAAACAGCGCGAGATGTACCTCGTAGCTGGGGTTATTAATCCGCAAACATCCCTCGCCTGACCCACAATTCCTAGCCCTCCGCGACCCGTGATCGTTGCTTGGCAACCCGGAGCGACGTATAAAAAATTCGACCCGCTAATGCTTTTTCAATTTCCAACTATGAGGAAACAAGGTTGACCTTCAAACGACATTCCGATTTTTCAAGGTCGTTTTGTATTCGAATGCAGCCAAAGTAGAAGCTAGTTTCGATCGGTTGTTACCCTTCAAACTCGAGACGTGGAAAAGGGTCGGTTTGGCTCCTGGTTCACTCGTGGATGGTGGATTCCTGATCCACTCGTTAACTAGGTTGACCTTGAAACAACCTTCGTTTCTTCGAGGTCATAGCGTAGTCGAAAAAATCCAATAAAAATCTGATGATTTTGTATTCTTCTCACTCGACTCGGAAACAAGATTGTCGATTACGATTTTTCAAGGTCGTTTCGTATTCGAAAGCAGCCAGAATAGAAATAATGATTCAATAATATTTTATGCTTCCGACGTAACGTGTAAACGAGGATGATCTTGAAGCGACCGGCGATACTTTAAAGTCATGAAATATTCAAATAAACCCAAACACATTCGATGACCTTTCTAAGTTGACACATAAGCAAGTTTGACCTTGAAACGACGTCCGGCCCTTCAAGTTCATGGCATATTCGACCAAACCCAAAGAAAAATGGACGATTTTTGTCCTTCAAACTTGACTCGTGGACAGAGTTTACCTTGATACGATCTTCGATTCGTTAAGGTCCCTTAGTACTTGAGTGCAACTAAAGAAAACAAAATTTGGCTCTTCTAGCTCTACCAACCTGACTCGTGGACCCATGTGACCTTAATATGACCTCGAAATCTTCAAGATCGTGCCATGTTTGAAATTCCATTGACTTAGTTGTGAAGTGGCGCGAAACGGAATTTAGAGAAAAGGACAGCGTAGTTGATTCCATAGAATGAAGTGCATTCGCCACGTCGAGAGGGAAAAGGCGAGTCAGAATAAATGTGCAAATACATCTAGGCGGGGGGAAGGGTAAAACGGTCTGTATTTTCATTTCGAGATTTCAATATCTAATTCAATTATACCACGTGCGGAAAGTTTTCAATCCGTCGTTTTCCGTGTCGCATATCGCGGACCTTCATTCGATTGCAGTAGTCCGCGCGCGGAAATGAAATTTATTCCTCCGCGCTCACGCTTATTCCGATGTACTTCTATTTCATTTTTTTTCACATTCTCTCTCCCCTCGTCACTTCCGCGAGGTTTTCTCCGGCGTGATTGAAAAATCGAGCCGGTACTCCACCGAGATAACAAAAAAGGAGGATTGCAAAAAAAAGAGGAACTTCCAAGCGAATTCAGACATTTTTTGTTGTATTTCATTTCCATAATCCAAATAAAAGCATTTAGCAAAAAAATATTAAACGAATGCAATTTATATTTCATATAAATCAATAATATCTGAAATATTATAATATACTATTAGAAAAATAATCATATACCAAAAATAATATTACAGATATCATAATATAAGAACATAAATCGAAAAGTATATAAAAAATCGCAGTACATGGAAACTGAGAATTTTGTTGGAATTTGATTTTTTTAAAAGAACCTAGACAAATACAAGTCAATTTATGATATAAAAAAATATAATGGAGAATCATTCATATTAAATGTACATACGTGAAAATGGAATTTAAAAAGTGTAGCGAAAATAATACCGCACAAGAACTACTAGGACATTTGTATCTACTTGTGCATCGAATTTGTAGATACTCGAATACACATCTACATGTATAAATTTGTATACATAAATATTTATTTACGTTGAAGCCGTAAAAAGCACCCATTATACTCGGAATAGTATCGTAAATCATTCCACGCGTATGGAATGGGTTCTCAATGCCTTCTTGCACAACATCCCTTTTTCGCATCGATGCACAAGTACCTCCATTCATACAAACCGATATATACATATTCCTTTCTTTTTATCTCATCTTTTTTCGACAATCCAATATTTAAGCTCGTATATAAATCGTTTATTTCTGATTTTCTAGTTTTTCATACCTTACGATCTTATAAAAAAAACTGTTATGTCATACATCAAAAAATACTTGGAAAAAAAGCAACGATTACGAAAAAAAACGCAAGTGTAGAAAAGAATCGCTGCATACAAAGAAATCCACAAATGCGAAAAAAACTCAGAAAAAATGGGAAAAACGTGAATCAAGAATAAAAATTGTCAATTGCGAACAAGAATCGATAATTAAGTAAAAATTTGGCACTCACGAAAAAAAACTGTCGGTTACATAAAAAGATCGGCAGTTACTATAACTGCCGATATAACTGACGGCAGAATAAAACAAGCCGTCAAAAAAAGGCGGCAGAATAAACAAATTCGTCAATCTAAAAAAAAATCAGTGGTTACGAAAAAAAACCCAAACCTCAAATAAATCGGCAGTTACGAGGAAAAATTGGCTATTGCATCATAAAAATCGCCAGACACAGAAAAAATCAGTGGCTACATAAATAAACAGCAGTTACGTAAAAATCGGCAGTTATTATAAAAATTGCCGGTAACGAAAAGAATCGGCTGTTACGAAGAAAAATCGGTATTCCCGATTAAACAATTGGCACAACTTGCGGTAATGATACCTGCCGATAAATAACGCCGTGTATAAAACGGGGTGAAAAAAAGCGACCGAGCTTCGCGATGAAATCGGTATGCAGTGATTTCGTTAAGCCAAGATAATCTCGTCACGTCGAGCCTCGCGCAGCGGATTCATGGAGTGGATTCGTCAGAACATAAAAAAAGCCCGGGGGCGCTGTGACTACCGTGAAGTATTGGATAAGCCCTCACCGTACGTAAAGCGTCGATGGGCTGACCCAATGTGGACTCGTACTACTGCCGATAGTAACACGTCACACTTACCCATATATTTCAACGTATCTACGCAAACTACCGACTCGGAAGATTTTCACAATAAACTACAACCCTTCGTTACCATTTCTTGCAATTTTTGCCCGCTTGCAGGAATTTATTTAAATTATTTTTCCGCCGTTGTTAATATTCGTATAATGGCAATATTCATATTTCTCATCACTAAATGAATCACAATTAGTTTTCATTGAGTATAATAAAATTTCAAGATTGGCAAAATACATGCAAAAATATAACTATAAATGTAACCATTAAAAAAATTTGTTAGCCCCCCACGACAATTTATCGCTATTCTTGTCTGCTCGTGAAAACTGTTTCGAATTATTGTTGCCTCTTAATATTCGTATGACAATACTTTCATATTACATAACATATTGTTACATTACATACTGTTACATAACAATCTTAACAATAATAAATATAGATATTATGATTACATGTTTTTTATCCTACGTGACAATTTCTCATAATTCTTGCCTTTTTGTAAAAAGTTTCGCAAGTTATTTTTCATATCCTATTAACATTTTTACGACAATATTAACGATCTTGCATTGTTATTCTATCCCCTAACAATACTAAGAACAATAATAAACTTTCGACTTTTATATAATCGAAATTATAATATCACTAACTAAAAAGTTTTAATATCAATAAAACTACAATAATAATATTAATTAATTAAAAAACTATAATTAAAAAAAAACGAATAAACATTCGAGTTCTGCAAATTTTAGATAAAAATCGTAACCAAAATAAACATGAACATTTCTATGATACGAATAGTCGAAAGACATTAAGAAAAATTTGAAAAAAAAAAATTTCCCCGAGCATGAAAGCGTTATAAATCCTTGGTAACACGCATGAGAATGAATTATTCTTCAAGATACGTGTATCGGTTTGAGCTCTTGTACTGGATTCGCACACGATACTCCCAGACTGGGTTACATTTTTCCCTTTCTCCTCCCCCTCCCCCGCTTTCGCCCGTTTCATTCTCATGGATGAACGTAACTACATACCTATGGTTTTTCTCTTTTTTTTGAACCTCCACGCCCCCTCCCTCCCTGTCCGTCCATAGTGGTAGCCTGGAACCCGTTCACAGGCTTGCCTTCGTAGCAATGCTGCTCTCTCTCTCTTTTCTCTCTTTCCGCCCTCGCCCTTCCTTTTTCGAGATGAATACCTCGCCATTCAGCAAGTTCGCTACCATTGTGTCCCAGCACACATCCGCCGTGCAAAAAACCCTCCGTGGGCTCTTTCCCTACCCCTTCCCTCTTGCTCCCCCCTCCCTCAGTAACCCCTGTACTTTTATACGAGTTCACCCTCTTTCACAACCCGGCTCGTTCTCGATGTCTCGTAAGAAGATACGACAATGCTCGGTAATGTTCTCAAGCGCAGGTACAGGCTTTCAGTGATACGCGCGTATATACGCGTCTATTTATATCGCTGGAAATCCGTTTCTGCTCCGGCAAGATATTCAATCCCCCTGGATTCCACTGGCGTTAACAAAGAAAATGTTTACGACCGCGTATATTTGCTTATTTATTGGTGGCTCGTGGATCTTTTATATCGCTAAAAAAACATCCTAGGTAAAAAATCGCAGCCATGTTTCTCGGTCCATTTGTTTTTAGATTCGGCACTTGTTGGAATGTCACGGGGAAAATGAAGAATATTCAAATTGACGGGATTGAGGAGACTTCCATGATAAAAACAATTGTTTCGGTTTTTTCTGGTTTATATGGACCTGTTTGGGTTTGCTCTCACTAATTTAGACTCGTTCGGGTTTGACTGGGTAAGTTTCAGTCATCTGGCCTTATTCGAACAGAAAAGTGATGCAGACTGAAATGGACTGGGAAAGTTCACGACAAACTTTTGGTTGGACTTGTTTAATTGTGTTTGGGTTCACTTGAGTTTGCTTGGGCTTGGCGTGGGCCTGTTCTGATAATCCAGTTCATTAGATCGAGAAAATGACTAAAATTCAAATTGAATAGAACGCTTTGCAGAAAAAGTTTGTATGGCTATGCTTGGGCTCATTTGTGTCTATTTGGGTTTGTTTGGATTTATTTTCATAATCTGGTCTCGGTCGACCAGGAAAATTACGAAAATTCGAATTAACTGGAGAGTTTGGCGTAAAAGGTGTATTTGGGTTTGTTCGAGGTTATTTGGGTTCGCTGGGCTTGACTGAGTCCGTCTCAATATTCTGGTCTCATTGGACCAACCGAATGCTAGAAGTTCAAATTAACTGCACAGTTTCCCGAAGTTGGTTTATTTTCGTTTGGGTTAACTCGAGTTTATCTGGGTCCGTTTGGGTTTGCCTGAGTCCCTCTTATATAATCTGATCTCATTCGATTAAAAAAAATTACGAAAATACAAATTGGAAAGTTTCGCCAATAAAGTTCCCTCGTGAGGCGCGAACGTGACATAGTTTACGGGTATATTCACAGAAGCAATAAATACCTCCCTTACCGATATCCCGTGTTCGTTGTTTCTCCACGCGTTCGCGGCGAGTTTATCACGTGTTGCACTTCCGCGAGCGAGAAACAGTGCGAGGAAACCGCCCAGGGATATTGGATCAGCAAGGGTGAGGGAAAGTCAACGGACAAACCAGAGTACCCGGGGTGCATTCCAAAGTGCCCTCGGAATGCTGGAACGGGACAATTCTGGGTTACAGAATTTTCTTATTATTCAGTAGCATCAACGAAGGTGCAAATATGAGAGATTTTGCTGAGCGTAGAAGGAAGGGCGAAGGGTTGGAGGGATGAAAACGTGTGTCGAAACTCGGGTCCGTTCATCAGTCATCCTGCGGTATCCCGTAACGTAGCCTGCCTGAACGGATACCCGAAATAGACAGCTCATTTGCTAATAGCTCTCGTTGCGAATTTGAAAATCTGGTTGCGCAACCGGGGTTGGTTACTGGGGTGATGAAAACCACGGAGACAATGAAAGCTTCGTAGCGAAAGCTGACCTGACGGCCCTCGCGTCATCATCGATTCCCCGCTGATGACGTGCCTCGACAAAGCAATCATGGTTAATGGTTCTAATACCTAACGTAATTCGAGGCGTCCTGGGTGAATGAGAAATTCGGTAAATCCGCAGACACGCGGATTAACGAGCAATTGCGACGGACCGGCTTGAAAATCACAAATCATTCGAAGTCCTGCATTTGAAACTTTTGATCATGCGTGCTTGGTGAAAACATTCAGTGGGATTTCCAGGACCTCTGATTGCATCGGGTGACATCCGCCTTTGAAAGATACCTTCAGTGGTCGAACAAGTGGTTTTTCGTTTTTTGGGTTCGGTTGGAATTCGAACTTTCGAACGTCCTAGCTTGACAGGATACGGCAAAAAAAGTTCGGCGTCTGCGGATTCCACGGTCAACATTGCGCTACCCCCCCCCCCCTCCACTCCTCGCCGCCAACGTTAATACATAAGCATATATGCAAATATACCTCACCGTCATTTTACCGGGAGAGTTCTCGTCTAAGTTGTCTCCGATGCTGGAAGTCGGGAGGGAGAAGTGGAGCTCGAGAGAAAACGCCGGATGGAATTAACTCAGGGTGAAAATTCGTAAGGATAAACCGGTCAGTTCGCCGCAAAACTTCGCCCCGAGGCGAGACCGAGGTCTGTAGGTGAACGACTCAACAACGAGAGGCTCTTTCTTTCCACCATACAGCCAATAGCCGCAGGCACACAGAAAGCCCGCATCGTGATCCACCTCGCAAAATTCTCTTTATTTTTATCTATCTCATCTCTTTTCGTCGTTGCAGAAACGTTGAAAGCTCTCGAGAGACTTTTGATTGACCTTCGAACGACTTTCAGCCTCCAGCTACAATCATTTTTCTGGATTCGATGAGAAAGTATTCATTTTCGAGGGTGGTCCGATTTTAAGTCGCTGCAGAAATGTTGAAAATTACCAAAAACACATTTGACCTTGAATGACCTCAAGCTCAGCTGACCTTCGAATGACTTTAATCATTTTCAGAGATGGTACGAAAACAGATTTCGGATGTGTTTGGGTTTGTTCGGATTTTCGGTTACCACAGGAACTTTGAATATATCATTTCCAGGGCTGAAGAGAGTCTTATTTTAAAATGGTTTTCAGGTGAACACCCGGCAGCGATGCAGCATGGAAATTCGAGCAAGAGTGGCGCGGCGACCCGCACCCTCGCCCTTCTCTTACTGCTCATACACGCGGGGTCATTCGCAAGGTGACTGATCGATGACAGGCAGTAACAGCATTGCCGCGACGAGCCGCGACCGATCGTCGTCCGTCAAGAGGAACAGCGATTGCGCGCTGTCCCTGAATATTTTCGCGACCAATCCTACCGTCAACCTACCCCAACCTCCGCAGCTTGACCTTCACCGCGTCCCGACGTCCAGAAACGCTCGAGATGCCTAAACGCGACACCGCGCCGCCACGCTGTCTCCCCGTGCGACCCCGGTCATCCTCTTGTCCACATATCGATCTGTGTTCACCTATAAAGGCCAACCACCGTGACCTATTGACCTTCCCAATGATAAAATATGAAACGGGCTGGTCCGGGGCTAAACGTGGCCCGGGATGCTGATCGCTGCACAGGCGTTGATTCAGTTGAGTCAAATCGACACTGCGGAGTCCGGACACTGCCGGTGACCTTGAATGACCGAGCCAATGCAGGCTCGACGTATGGCCGCTGGAATTTTACCCTACAGAAGATTCCTGTGACCTTGAATGGCATAGTCAACGCATCGTCGATTGGTCTCACCGAGGGCTCGAAGAGGGGTCGTCCCAAGGTCACCACGAGGTCATCGCAAGATCTCAAGGTCATCGCGGAATCGCCTTAAGATCGTGGCAAGGTGATGTCGGAGTAATCTCAAGGTCATCATAAGGTCATTCCAGGTTCATCTCAAGGTCACTTCGAGTCACCTCGCCGCAAGCAAGCCCTCTCCCAAAGCGCACCCCCCCAACTACTCCCCATCTTGACAGAGCCCCAAAAAAAAACTCCGGTGATTCCGTTAAGATGAGGCGGACAGTGGCTCTCGTTTGGAACTCTGAAGGGGACAGTGATTCGTCGTTGTTGATCCTACGACAAAGTGCTTCGAGCTCGAGCACGGGTAGTGTGTAATAATAAGACTGTGATCGACGTATGCAGCGTAATTCGTTCATTTTTTTCTTGTTATTGTTACCTCTTTGTTTTCCTCTGTTTTCCTCGTAGTCATTCTTTTGTTTCTGTTTTTATATATATAGGTATATAAGGCACCCGCGACGTGTGAATTTCCTGTGTACAGTGAAAATACGAGTTAGGCTAGAGTTCTCTCGGGACGTTGGTGTCGTTGACATCGATACGACGGTTAGGGAAAAATGAAGGATGTTTGTAAATATTTTTACCAAATGCGATCCTTGCAGAGACCTTTTTGTTCTCGTATTAGAAGGGTGTCTTCGAAAATGTATTTCAATGGGGAATGTTAATGAGTAATGGTTTAGGAATGTTCAGGCCTCGCGTCAGCAGCGGGACTGCCGTGTCGCGTGGGAAGCACAATCGATGAAGTCATTCATCATGCGCGCGTGGGTGTCGACGGACGTGTGTTGTTTCTCCTCGAAGTCTTCGTACGTGTTTTTCGCGATAATGACAATTGAGGCTTTCATGAGAAAGTCCCAGTCGAAAATACGTTTACGATAATAGTACGTGTCTGATATCAACGTGTAATATAAATTCGTCGAATCATACAAGACCCTTCAATCACCCTCTGCGAAACGACTTCACCCGAGATTTTATCCTGATTTCACCAAGAATCCTTCATCTTTCGTCTTGTTTTTTTTTGTGTTTCATTACCTCTGGTTACTTCAAGAGGCACCTTTATTGCTTAAAAAGGTCATTTTTAATTTGATCCAAAACATTATACCTGATACGGACAAATAAAATTATGCATTAACTTTTCTTTAATCAAGTATGTAGGTAATTTTATTTTCGTTTCGATTTTTTTGAGTTTCAAAAACAGATTGGGTTTATTGAAACAACATTGTAATAAAGTGAAAAAAAATACATTGTTTGGGTTTATTAAAATGCCATTTTAATAACCCCAAATCTGAAATGTCTGTCTAAGTGCATTTTCATTTCATTCATTTAGTCAGTTATTTGTTTGGGTGCGTCAGGTTTTTGCTTGGGTTTGAAAAATAAGTTAGCCTTATTATAATCGCGTTTTAGAATAAACCCATACCCAAAAATGTAGTTTGGGTTTACTAAAAGTTTTTCTATTTTCAGAGTCACCATTTTTCTCGCAACAGCATTAACATTTTTTTTTTCAAGTACATCCAGTGTGAGTTTATTTTTTGGAGGGAGGTAAGAAAAAAGGAAATTTGATGGCTCACTCACAAACCTTAGCGACCAATGAAGTTCCGGATTAAAATTGGTCTCCACGTGACAGTCTTGTCAACGTGAAACCGTCTCGCTCTCGATTGACTGTTATCTAAAAATTTCATCGAACCTTCGCCATTTTCCTTCCAACCCCTCCGCTTCCCTTCAGGTAAATATTAACGGAAATAGGGTGTGAAAAAATCAGAAAGATCCGAAAGGTCGACGAACAAGAAAATCTAAGGGCAGAAGTTTGAACCCCTACCCTCAATAAGCATTTTTTCCAACTCTTCCATTTCTCCAACATTTTTTCCATGTTTATGCCTTTCTTTGGAGCTTTTCTCCGATTTCTTAATTTCCATAATCTCACAGTGATTTTTCTGCAAAAAAAATGAATAAAAAATATCTTACGCATAAAGAGACGAAAATGTTTTTTAATGAGGGGGGTGGGGGGGAGGCGAAAGAAAAACCGGTAGATCGCCTGTGGAAAATAAAAGGGAGTGCTCGGCAGCGCTAAGATTACAAAGATATCGAGATCACGATGAGTTTGCGAGGATCGACCGAGCGGTGAGGAAAAGCGGAATAAAAAGTGGAAAAAGGAAGTATGGGGAAGTCTCGCAGCGTGAAAAAAACTCACTTATACGGTTACTAGTGATGCGGTTCACTCCCTTCCATTTCCAAGCTCCTCGTTCTCCACATGGATTTCTCTGCAGCACCATCTTTTTTTCCTCCCCCTATCCTTCAATCTCTTTTCATACCTTTTTTCATACCTCAAGCATATCACGATAAAATACCATGGATGCGTAGAAGCGCGAGAGCAAATGCTGCACGGTCTCAAGAAAAGGGCTAAAGAAGTGCGAGGCGAAGGGGTGGGAAAAGCTTAAGATATAATACCTCGTGACACGGATATTCCGGAAGTTTCCTATTTCAAAAGCACTCTCGCCTAGTTCTCTATTTTCTTTTTATTTCCTTTCTTTCTCGAGAAATGATGGGAATATTTCTTTGCCTCGCCATTTCATTCAGGGATCGTTCAATACCGTACCGAATTTTTTTAAAGTCGATTTCGCAAACCCAAACAAACCCAAAACCAACCCGTTCCATAGTTTGATAATTTTGTTTGGGTTGGAGCTGAGAAATCGTTCCGTCATTCAAAAACACTCTCTTCTTTCTTCGTCTTCACAGAAAATCTGCGAGAATTATATTTTCGTTGAGTCTAATGAATTTTAAAGAATTAAACAGATCTGGATAGAAGAAGAAACGTAGATCGAAAGCAAACCACCTTTTGACGCGTTCATTTGGTCCTGTCGTTTGTCAATATTTTATCATCATTTTATCCCATAGGGTAATTCGAGGACAAATGGCCATAGTTTTTTCTGGGGCAATTTATTTTGAAGTACATTAAATAAAACAAATATTTTTATTTTTATTCAGTCATTTGTTTATTAGTTATCAAATT